>PVHX01007930.1:5385-92609 GCA_004024805.1 Geosciurus inauris
TATTTTTCTCAAAAGTTGCATTTAAATACATGTTATCAAACATAACAGAAAAAAAACAAATTTTCAGAAGCTGTACACACTATTCACTGAAAATATTTGTTGAGGCAAATAGAAAAAAAAATTATTACAATCATAATTTTTCTAACTTTGCACAAAATTATAAGCAGATTACATTCTTCATATTAAACATCTTTATATGAGAAATAGAGAAACACTGCATGTTATTTCTATGGTGGGTTCATGAACTGCTCACCAATTTTGATCCTAAGGGTTAAGTCAGATCTCCCAATATGCATTTGAAAGTTAGGCATCTGACCTGAAGTCTTGTCCATACAGAAGAAAACACAACTTGGAGATAGGCTGGAAGAAATCAGTTTTTGCAAGAAGGTTGCTTCAAGGGTACACATTTGAGCACTTTATGGGGCTCTTCACACACTTTCACATTTTACTTGATAAAACTCTGCCTTAGAGTAGGCTGTCATTCTTGTCTGGTCACCTGTCCTGTGAAGCTATTGACATTTTAATCATTTTATATTTTTTTGGGTAATGGGAAACTTTAGTTTTGACTCATTAAATGTCTGATATCCACAATAAAGAGAGAGAGGGAGAAAGAGAATTTCAAATTGAAAATAGGTCACCAAGGAGCACTATTAACATTTATGCATCAAGTTGGTGCTGCAGAAAAATAACATCAAGGGGAAAAATGACATTGGAACTGGAAATAGAATACAGAATAAAAAATACCCGTATTCCAGCACTATTAGTTTAGACTTAATCATTGTTGCTCCTTTCATAATTCTGTGACTGTCTCCACTGTCTCAGGCACGTGCTCACCTTAAATCTAGAATATTTTCCAGGAGGTACCATTGGTTGACTTTGGCATCACACTGTCGCTCTTCTTCACCATACTCAAAGTGCATTCCTTCTGCTGCAGGTGCTGCCCAGGCTTGCTTTGTTTCTCTCTAACGGAAGACACTGCTTATTGCCAATCAGCTAATATCCTTTCTGTAATTATAGAAGTTTTTAAAAATACTTATCCATGGTTTTGTCTCCTATCATTTTTTCTCTCTTTCATTCCTAATTTCCAACTTTTTGACATTATTGCTGTTCTCATCCCACCCTCAAGGTTTTCACACTATGCCTTGGTTTTTAATGCCAAAATAGAAGGAACATTTTAATGGTTATAAAACAATGTGTAATGATGTAATTATCTACTTACTCATATAGCTGTTCTATAAACCCATTTAGATTCCACATTTTGAACAACCATACTTCATTACCAATTCCTATTTTCTGAAGATGAGGAGCTGAAATCTTGGTTCTTTTTTTTTTTTTTTTTTGGTACTGGGGATTGAACTCAGGGGCACTCGACCATTGAGCCACATCCCCAGCCCTGTTTTGTGTTTTATGTAGAGACAGGGTCTCGCTGAGTTGCTTAGTGCCTTGCCGTTGCTGAGGTTGGCTTTGAACTCACAATTCTCCTGTCTCAGCCTCCCTAAGTGCTAGGGAAATCTTGGTTCTTGACTAGGAGAACAGTTAGTCTGAAAAAAAAAATATATATATATATATATGTATTTGCAACACTATCTAGAATCTTTATTGTGCCAGAGTAGGATATAAGGGAATCGTAGTGGAGTTAAATTTCATGTTTCTTTCCTTTTGTGTATCAACCAAAGAATTAAAAAGAATCATACTCATAATATTGCTTTTGGAGAAAAGATATTTATATTTAAAACTGATAGAGTGCTATTACTTTGGAGAGCAACTATTCATTTTTCTGTAACAAAGTATATTTGTTTCTCAGAAATGTTAATGCACTTTCATAATTAAATAAGTCTGGAAAATTCTGGGTTTAAGAAAGTTAGACTGGTAAACACAGGTTATCACAGAGCTGTGAATAGGCTAATATGTTTGAGAGTCACAGGGTTTTAAGTAGCCCTAAATGGGTATTTTTAAAATGTGTTTCACCTCAGAAAGTCATGGCCCTAGTTGTCCCTGGTACATGCTTTAGAAAAATGCTATTCCAGATACTTGTTAGGGATTACTCACTGTTATCTCTTTTAGAACAAGAAGGATTACTCACTGTTATCTTTTTTAAGTTATATCATATGTAAATATCACATTACTTATGAATTGTTCCAGTACACTCAAGATGCAAGGAATGTCAGATAGCATTATTTTTTTCTAAATCATGTTTATTGGTGCAAATTACCCATCCAGTGAAATTAGCCAAATCTCAATACTTTTCATTTCTTAGGGCTCTCTTTGCCTCCTTATGTGTAAAGCTGAACAGGCTACTGGTCAGTTGCTTCTTGCTGAGATGCTATTTGCTTGTTCAAAGTAGTGGCTCCTTTGACAGCATCCGTTCTTCTATCAACACTGCCTGCAGGGATCTTTGTGGGGTTCCAGAGTCAAAGTAAGAGAAGCCCAGAGTGCCTCCCCTCCAAGGACTAGCCTCTTGTTCAGCAATGTGTGTGGTTGCCATTTTGGAAAACACTGGTTCTTATCACCCTAGTCCAAGAGCATCAAATGGCCCTTCTCCATCTTGCCTTGCATCTCTCCCTTCTTTTATTCAAAATATAGCAGCCTTAACACTTTTCCTTTGGACAGTTCACCTAATTGTTGAGAATACAGAAACAAATTCCCTCATATTCTGTCTTGACTGTGTCCTACATTTAATTGTCCAATCCTGAAATACAAAAATCTGTCAACTTTCTGCAGACATGAGGTAGAAACTCCTTCCTCTGAGGTGAAAACATAAACAATCACACAGTAAAGTATGCAAGAGACCAAATTAGTTAATTAATAAGTGTGCAATTATATTAATAAAGCCACCTATCTTAAGGGTAGTTAATATGGTATCTGGAATTGAAATACTATAGCATCATCTCCAGTTGCCCGGAGAAGGAAAAGTTTGATTAGTTTGATAAATTTTCTGCTCTCACTAATTAAATAAAAGATTTATAGAAACACTACATTTATGATCCTCTAAAAGGAAAATGTGAACATCTACATCAAAGATCTATTTCCCATGTTTTCATGAGTATGCCATGGAACCTAGGCTCATATGTTGTCATATGGACATTTTATTTGTTTTAGAAAAAGAAAGAAAAGAGATTAAAATATGACTAAGTTTGTAGTGTTCCTACTGAAGGCGTGTAGAATAAAGCCTTCTTTCCTTTAATCAATTCATGTAAGACAATTTTCTCCACAAATGAGAACTTTATTTACCAATTTACATGTCTAAATATATAAGCAGAATACTGCATATAAATACTTTTCTCCCTCACATTTTCCACTGCTAACATAACAAGAATAAATATTGCATTATTTAGTTCATTAACCCATAGTTGATAAAATTAAAAAAAGTCTCAAATTAAAAAAACTGTACATTACATCAGAGAAACTATGCTGATCCTTTTGGCTCTTTATTCTAATTAGTTCTCAGCAAAATTATTGAGCAAGCATTGAGTAGCAAAAATGAGAATCTAACTAATGAAAATACCACTCATGTAAAAGAAAGTGCTGGCTTTTTGGCTCATACCAGATGACACTATTTTGTGAGATGTCAGTAAAATTGACATATTACATGGACTGAATTTCGAGTTTACGCAAATATAGAAGACCAGGAATAGTGACATTTTACAAATACACACACACACTCATGCATGAATTTTCACACAACATGTGAATCAGTTGATGGATAATTAATGTAAGTCAAAAATGGTATACAAACATCCATATGATAAATGTTTTGCTGATTTGGATAAAAAAGACAAGAGGAGGGAAAGGATTTTCTGTGCTTACAGCAGAACCATGATACTCTGCCAGTTCGCCAGTAAAAAATCTCTTTGTACTGCACTCCTGGTTTCTGACTTGTTGAAGACTTTCCCGTGTGACTGTGTCTGTAAGCCTGGAGACACCACAGGTGAGATAATGACCAGCAGTAACTATTAGAACAGAGTATAAATACCCTAGAACTCTGCGTCCCAGAGGAAACAACTTGACTGAGTTTCCACGGATTCCCGATTTCCCAGCAGGATAAAGGCACTGATCCTTAGACTGGAAACTGGCTTGAGAGTGCTTTGTTTATGGCCTTCCCTTTCCATCTCACATCTCCACTCCCCTGCCAAGTAAAGTTCCTCTCCTAGAGTTTTTGTCTCACAGACAGATTCCACGAGTGTCAAATGAAGCCTGCACTATAAATGCCAGTGGTGAGATCAGTGAGACATCTGGGTGTTACATCTACTTTTCAGGGACCTAAACAGAGAGCAAAGACCATGTTTGGAAAAATTTCTCACCCTCCTACAACCCACAATTCTAAGATTCCCAAATGAAGAAGAAGCAAAGGAGGAGGAGGAGGAGGAGGAGGAGGAGGAGGAGGAGGAGGAGGAAAGAGAAGGGAAAGAAGAAAAGAAGGAGGAATAAATGAAATTGTCTTGATTCTCTACTGTTTTCTCCTTATTTCTTTTATAGCTTCCATCTCCGACCTTTTAGGACATGGTTTCCATTTCTAGCAGTTTCAATGTGCTTCCATGAAATCACATGTCCACTATCGCTTTTCTTCTCTCCTTCCCATTTATACTTTTGCTGCCCTACAAACAGACTGTATCGAAAGAGGTGCTTGTCCATACGTTTGCAAATGCTTATCATGTATAGATCCAACTCCCCTAGAAATAAATACAATTCTTTACCAGTTTTAATGTTCTCACAGACATGCTAAATAAGAAAGCAAAAGGAAGGACAACTGACTCCTTCCCAAGTCAGAGGCTAAAATGCTCAGTTTCTGAAGGAAACTCTAGTATATATGGCAGTGCTACCTGGTAGTTTCCAATGTAGGCACTATGGAAACTGAAATGTGAGTTTTCAAGTTTTTGAGATTTAATTACATTTCCCATATATAATCTGAAAGGCTTCTATTTCTCTATTAGTGACTCCATGCTTTATCATGTTTCAGAGTAACATCTGGCTTGCTCTTAGCTTTGAAGAGCCTTGGTCCATTCACACTATAACACCTTTGTTTATGAAGTATATATATTCAGGATATGGACAGTTGTTACATTCTGAGAATTAAACTCTAAGATACACCCCCTAAGAAAGAGCCAAATCTATGAAAAGGTTTTCCTTTTCTGAACTTTATTCTCAGATACATTAAAAACCCACTCTTCTTGGACAAATTTGGTAATTTGAACACCCTACTGTGTTGGTGTTTACATTTTATTACATTTATTTGGTAGGATTTTTTTTTTCTAGTATTGGTTGCAGAATGAGTCAGGATTATATATTCTAATATTTTGATTAAGTTTAGTAACATATAACCCTCAATTTGATTACATTTTAATTATTATATAATAGCATAAGAATGAAGAAATTCACTGGGCTCTTGTCTATCTGCCCCTACTGAACTTTAAGGACCCACCTAGCAAAAGCAATGCTGTCTGCATTTTCTCTGGGATCCCCAGTGTCCTTATGGGGCCAAACACATTGCAAGTACAGAATAAATAAGTTTTGGAATGTATGAATGAATAAATGCATAGAGTCATTAACAAGATAGAATAGTTTTCAAACAAGTCTATGACTTGATTTGAAGTAGTAATATAAATAATGCAGAATGCACAGCATGAGCGGTATTCATCAACAGAAGCCTAGAAAACACACATTCTTAGGAGCTGATGTCAGAGATGCATATCTGACTCAGAGAGTGAGTCAGTTCAGCAGTTGTCCCCTCAGGTAGGTGGACAACATGTTTAAAATTACACACATTTCTCAGTATCACATCAAGTAATCTGCAGCCTTTAATTTAGTTTTCTATAGTATTTCCTGTTTTTTCCATGGGGGGAAAAATGTCCAAGTCTCGCCAAAGTACAGGTTGTTAAATACAATTTTATGTATCAATTTAGAAACAAAATAAAAATATATACATATGTAGGTTGAGAGTATTTTTATTTAAACTTGATATTTTGTCTTTTAAAAAATATATGCATATTTTTTTTAATTTAGTTCCTGTGAGTCTTTTCATGAGGAAAATTGACTTCCTTAATCAATTATTTAACTCTTGGGAGCTCATATCCAGACTCAGAGTTGTAGAAAGTCTGTGTCCAGAATCCCCTCAGAGTGAGGATCAGTCAGATTCTTTTATATTTTCTGGGACCTTAGTTTGGGCATAAACACCACAACAGAATGACAATTATTTTACTTTAAAGCTATTGGAAAAAAATTGGGAATTAGAAAATAACTGTTCTCATGGCTTACTCTGGCTTTCAACTAGCCCTCTTACTGAATTAGTTCTAAGGCATTTTGTGGTACAGTTATTAAAAATGCCAAGCTTAATAGTAGATGCCACATGTGCAGCCCCTCTCCAGGAAGTTCCTCCAGCCTAGTCAAAATATGTTCATTACTCCAACTCTCTCCCTGCCCATTCTATCTCAATGTGAAACTGAGAAATATGTGTGTGATGAAGACTTCACACCCATCCCAGATGAACTCCCTCAGAGCAATTACAACCTGCTCAGCCTAGTATCTAGGTGAAGAGCTCTGCTCAAAAGTAAGCTAGTTGTTAATAAAATCCATCAGATTCAGTTTTGAGGAGTCCAAACAGGATACAAAGAATCACTGACCTGGTGATTCGTCAATAGGCAAAAGAACATAGTCTCTGCTGTTTATACTTAACTTTTCCTTCCTTTCTGCATTCATATATCTGTACCTTGCCTTCTCTCAAAGTCAGCAGATGTGTGGACAATTAAATGTTGTAAGTAGATTTTCAAGGCTGAAAAGCATTAACCAGAGGATGAGGTGACTGGTTGCTAAATACAGGACCGGTGGATGCACAGCTGGAGTGGAACCTCTGGCAGCAGGAAGAGAGTACAGGTTCATTCCTGGTCTCACCAAGAATGTTTGGTAAATAATATTACTTTAGCTTTGTCTAGTTTCTGAACCAAAATATAGATGCACCCAATTTTCATATTTCCATCAAAACCTGTTAGAGAATGAGAGCTCTATTTTCCTTAATCCATGGGTATCTCCATTACCTAAGATACCTTAGATGAATCTGTGTCTCTTGCAATCATAAGAGCTTAAAGAACCCACTAGTTGTTCATTATTACATGCACATACTGTTCCAGATATTCTTCTAGGCTCTTTAAGGTATATCCAATGTGTTTTCTTATTAATATATTAAAATATTCAATCTTCACTACTGCATAGCTATATGGGAATTACTTTATATGACTTGTGCATATGTATATAGATAACAAATATTGGAGCTAGCATGCAAAGCCAGGGCTATATGATTCCAAAGACAAGCTCTATTCCCCAGTTAGAGACAATTATTACAATTATTTTCCTTTCCATTTACTCGCATTCTTCATTCTTCTTCTATTCCAAGGAATGAAAATTTAAAACACACTTCCTATCTATAAAATGCAACCTAATTTAAATTGCTAATTAACATGGAGAAATGTGATGGGATATTTCCTAGAAGTTTCTAACATAGGATTGGAAAGTTTCTGGGCAGGTGCCAGATGACTCTCCATCAAGTACGTACTTGCCCTTGAGATTGTTCGGGGACATTGATGGCTGCCTGTTTCTGCCAGGCATACTCTGAAGTACAGTGAAACTCTGTGACACTTCCACATTAGAACAAAATTTCCACTGCCAGGAAAATTTATACCCTTCCCTGCATTAGTTTTAGGAAATAGAGTGTCCCTACATTCAATCCTTTGATTTGAAGGACCTGCCAGTTCTAATGCAGTTAAGTCTAATCTTAATTTTTATTAGATCAAAATTCAATAGAATATTTCATAAAATTTGAGGAAGACTCATTACATCTCGTTTTCAATGAAGGTGTTCTTTTGGAAAAATGCCTATTATCCTTTTTTTTTTCTTTTGCCATTTACTAAGTGTTTATTCCTCTATTTCTTTACTTTTGTGGAATACCTGAGAGATGCCATATGCTTGCTGATTTAGTAAACCGTATCAAAAATATTCATATTTAACCTTTACTTGCTGAATTAGGTTGAATTTGATTTCCCTTGTGAGAGGAATAAAGGGTGGGCAGCAATAATTTTCAAAAGTAGGTTTTTAAAAAAAAAACAAAAAGGTGTTAAAGTGTAGGAACTACAAACAAACTAACTTTTGGCTGTATCTGTCTCATTTTTTAATTTTCAGAGTGAGTTTTTTTCTATGTTAAAAATGAAAATCTTTGCAGGTTGAAAATACACTCTTGACAGGGAAGTTTACTTTCAAAAGATAAATACCTAATGCAGCAGTAGCAGTGCTAGGAGCTGGAGCTGGAGCTTCCACAACTGGGACTGTATAAAAAGAAAAGGTATCATAAACTTTCTGTAGGTACAGCGCACATCACTGCATTCTATCAGACCACCACATGCAGCTGTGGCTGTAACCCTGCTTCTCCAGGTCTCTCTACCAGGCAGTGTTTAGATGGGGATGCTGTCACTCAAACCACTACCTGGAGTAGGGGAGCTGCCACTGCAAGGCTTTGGGAACCAGATCATGAATTTGCCATCCCTATACCAGTGACTGTCCTCTGCAGTAGTTATCCGTCTGAAGAATCAGATCCTTGAGGAAGATTTTCTCTGAAGAAAAAGTTATGGCTTAAGACAAACAAGTAAGTAAGATAGATACATATCCTTGGCCTTTTTTTTTTTTTTTTTAACACTCTTGCTCTTGTAACCCAGAATGTTTTGTTGATTTCATCACCTGCCCTTTTATTGAGATGAGGGTAAAAATGTGATAATGTGACTATTCACAGAATTAATCCTATTCAGTACTTCCATTGTTGAGTGTTTCAGTTGGCTAGCCTTCTGTTTTTCTTTAAGAAAGTCTACTATGAGGAGATAGGCTGAGAGATATAAATTTGTATGAATATTAATCTTTTTAAAATTGTGTGAAATGGTTCAGTGATCTAATAGATAGTTTTAGTATATTGATGCATGTGTGATCCTAAAACTAATTACATAAGATTAAACTCCTTTTCTCAACCAATCAGAAAGGAGATCAAATTCATTTTTACAATCCACAATAAACTTTGTGGATGAGAAATTGTGCCATTAATCTCAAGTACAATGACAGAAATAAAATATTGTGAATAAAAATTTTCCTTATGCTCCATAAGCAAAAAAAATATGGTCTATATTTACAAGAATCATTAAAATGCTGTATTCATTATTTATAGAATAGAGCCATAGGAAAATGATGAAACAATAAGGAAATTGCATAAGAGATGAAGTGTGAATCACATCTATCTATGAGAGGAATTAATGTTGGTAATATTTTCATAAAGGAAAAATGCTGTAGTACTCACACTGAATAGATTTGGATTTTTAGAAAGATTACTGATACTATACTAATGCATTAAAAGCCTGCTTGTAAAAATAAAAATAAAGGGAAAAGATAATATTATCCAACATTTATATTTGCTTTCATCAAGACTGTTTTTTATGTCCTTGTCATATACTAATATATTTAATCTTTATTATAACTCTGGGTTTTGTACTTTCATTGTCTACATACAACAGATAAGATTACTGGAAAAAATAAAATTAAGGAATCAGTTGCCTCAAAAGTGCCTAGAAAAGTGAGGGTGTTTTATTTAAGCCATTTATGTTATTAAATTACTTCTGAAACTATTATCTTCTAATTCTCTCTCTCACCTGCATCAGACACTGCATCCAGTTATCTCCTGTTTTGTTTTATCCAGCTAGAGCACTGTGTTAGTGAGATTTCCATCTCTGTGACCAAAATACCCTACAAAGACAACTTAGGGGAGAACAGGTTTATTGTCAATCCATGGTTTCAGGTTGCAGAGGTTTAGTCCATGATTGGCAGAGTCCATTGCTCTGGGCCCAAGATAGGCAAAACATCTTGGCAGAAGAGCATTGTAGAGCAGCGCTCCTTCATTCATGGCAGCCAGGAAGGAGGGAAGGGGGAAGGAAAGGAGAGCGGAGGGGAACAGAGGGGATATAGGGAAGGTGAACCCTTCCAGGACTTCCCCCCAGTGACCCACCTCTTATAGCCATGCACGATCTGCCTAGAGTTCTCATCCCATCAGTTTATTCAATTAAGTCACAGCTTTCATAATCTAGTTGTTTCACCTCTGAGCCTTCCTACATTAACGCAGAACACTGGGGACACTTCATATCCGAACCATAACAAACCCACACTTGGAGCTCTGTACTTCTCTAAAGGAATCCTGTGGAATTCCAACACTTCCTATCTATGCCAGCATTGACATGGACAAGCAGTTCCCTTCTGGTGCAAAGACAGAGCATATGAATCGTGGGAAATGTAAAATAATAATAAATGAAGGCAATTTTTTCCTTATTGTCATGATGGATGACAGTTCTGAACTACATCAGTGTTACAATCCATATCTCCCCTGAAAATGGATGCTGTCACAGCCAACCTCCCTTTCACCTGCAGCAGCAACGCTCACCTGCAATTTATGCCACGCTTTCTCCTGTATTGCTGATTTCTTCAGAAGCTGTGCCATGTCATCCGCCAAAAACCTAAGAGCTGCCATAGATGCCTCTGCCCTCTGTGTCATCCCTGAATAGCCAACAATCACAAACTTTTACCATTTTGATCCTTTTTGTATTTGTAGGGCTTGCTCTCTGCCCTCTACTGGTTATTTTTATTAATACTTGACTTAGGAACTCATCAGCACACTTTTTAAATGATTTAAACTTGATTTCCTTCTTACTAAAAAAATACTCATTAATTGAATTTTCTGCATTAGAAAAGAATAAGAAAGAAAATACAAATAACTTATAATATCCATAACTAGAGTTAACCAAGGAAATGCTTTTGTCTATCTTCCTGTAGTTTTTCTTTTCTCCTTTTTCTCTTTTCTCCTTTTCCAAGCCCAGCTCTCCCCATGAAGGATATTTTATAAAATTGGACTCATATTTCAGATATGGTTTGATTGGCTGCCTTTTTCATCCATTTAGTTTAAATAACTAGCAAGAGAATTCAATGAGTATGACTATATTTCGTTTTGAAAGTAGCATTTCCTAAAATAATGAAATGAATGTGTGCTTATTATAGAAAAATGTGGAAAATGAAAAAACAATTCACAATCCCTCACTGCGTCACTGTACTGCAGCCAAGACTTCCTCTCATTATTTCTCATCAAGATTACTACTAATTATGTCCTCATTTGCATTCCTGTCTTAGTCAATGTTACTGTCACCTCTCAACCTACCATTCACACTGCTTCCAGGATGATGTTTCCAGTTCACAAATGTGGTGTGGTCTCCCTCCTGAACTGCCATGCACTACCCTCTGACTTTCATGCTTTCTGAATTACCTGTAACGCCATGCTTCCTCAAAAAGTACCCCTTTCCCTTACTTTGCTTCAGTCCTCAATCCAGTAGGAGGGGAAGGAGGCCATGTGTTGGGTGAGGTTAGAAACCTCGGTAGAATGCCTGTGAGTTCAACCCCCAGTAGCCCCCCCACACACACACACACAGACAGGCTAACGGTGATGCCCAGATTGAATGAGTGAATGCGGAGGTGGAGCATCACCTCAGAGGAACCAGCATGTTGCTGCAGTTCTCATCCCACAAGGGGAAGACAAGGGACAGGACAGGACAATAGCAGGTTAGGAAACATGCATTCCACCAGAGACAAGGCCTGAAAGTGTGTGGGAACTGCCAGTGCTCTAATTTCCCAGGTGCTTAGTAGGCATGCAGGAGGAAACTTCTGAGCTGGTCATAGATACTCAGAGACTTAGTTCCTTTTGGTTCCCAAGCTAAATGCTGAGTCTCAAGTATCTATGAATTCTAGAATTTCCACTGATATTTGGTTTATAAACAGCAATCGAGATTTCCCTGCAGTTATAGACCTTTCACAAGGAATTTTTCAATTTAAAGAGTCTATATAAGTAAAATAATTGTGCTTGTTAGTTTAAAAAATTCTTCTCAGATACTATCCATTTTCTAGCATCTTTCTCTACCTACCTTGCAAATGAAGGCAGATTTATTTTTATTTGCCATTATTTGATGTACTCTATTAGATCAATTTGTTTTCAAAGACTACTACTCATGGGTGTTTGGAGTTGTATTTTTATCTAAGTCTGTTTGGTTTATTTCATTGTTTTTGATTTTGTTTAAAAGCATGATGTAAACTTTAAACAGTATTGATAGATAACTGAAGTAATTGTAAGCTTTCAAAATGCCTTTTAAAGTCATTTATTTTTCTCTCTCACAAAGTTTTCTTATTTTTTACATTCTTTTTTCTACATCTAATAATCTAAAAAATACAGTAATAGGATTCCTTATTTTTTTCTTTTCTAGCCAGAAATTAATTGAGTGATCAATCACTAATAAAAAGTGTCATCAGCACAAGGGAAAGTTTGGATTATTACACAAACCTATCAATTTAAAGCCCACTTAGTGAATTATTTTCTATCTGAGATGAGGAATCTCCATGGAAATAAAAATATGCATAAATTATCCACTATTCTTTCTTTGGCACCAGGAATTGAACCGAGGGGTGCTTACCCACTGAGCCACAGAGTCATATCTCTACCCCTTTTGTAAATTTTATTTAGAAACAGGGTTGCTGAGTTGCTGAGGCTGACCTTGAACTCATAATCTTCCTGCCTCAGCCTCGTGAGCTGCTGAGATTAAAGGCATGCGCCACCATGCCTGGTAAATTGTCCAGTTGTTATTAAATAAAAAATAAAACTGTTTCTTGAGATCAAACTAATTACATGTTATAAGAAAAATTAAAGTTTGGATGAACATGTGATATATTTATTGTGTTAAATAAAAGTGTTAGTACAATATCTTGTAAGAATAAACCAGAATCACACGCCACAACATGCCGTTCATCTTCAGACCAGCATATGGCTCCCCTTTAATCTGATGTCATATAACAAGTAGAGATGGAGGACATTTTCTGAAAGTTTGATGTTATGGTTTAGATATGAGGTATCCTCTGAAAAGCTTATGTGTTAGAAAATGAAGGAATGTTCAGAGGTGAAGTGATTAGATTATGAGAGCTGTGATCACGTCAGTGGATTAATCCATTTGATGGATTAATAATTTGACTACGGGTAGATGGGGGATGGCTGGAGGACGTAGGCCACTAGTGGCCTGCCCTTGGGGATTGTGCTTCATCCCTGCCTCCTCACCAGTGCTCTCTCTGTGTCCCTGGCTACCATGAGCCAGGTAGCTCTCCCCTGCCACATCTTCCCTCCATGATACTCTCCTTCACCTCAGGCCCAGAGCAACAGAGCCACGGAGCCAGTTGACCACAGACTGAAACCTCTGAAACCATTAGTCAGAATGAACTTTTCCTCTAAGTTTTTCTTGTCAGGTATTGGTTCAATGACCAAAAGCTGACTAACACATCTGACCTTGGCATGATCCTGACAGTGAGTGTACTTAATGGCATTTCTCACTTACTTGAAAGCTCTGATTAGAAATATCTTTTAAAAAAGTGAGCCCCCAAATAAAGACATGCATAGAATTTTACCAGCCCCTAACTAAATGTTCAAAAGAACAATGTGTGCCAAAGTATATTATTTTCTGGCTACTGATACTGATAGAAGGAAAATGGTTTTTAAATGTTTAGCAGATGTTCAGTGAGTTTACTATCATGTTTACCCACAAGCTATTCTAAATTATGCAAATCAGTCTTTGAATTTAAGATATGTATACATGTTATATTTTGTACTCTTTCTTTCTTCCTTTCTTTCTTTCTTTCTTTCTTTCTTTCTTTCTTTCTTTCTTTCTTCTTTTTTTTTTGTACCAGGGATTGAACTCAGGGGTACTCGACCACTGAGCCACATCCCCAGCCCTATTTTGTGTTTTATGTAGAGACAGGATCTCACTGAGTTGCTTAATGCCTCACAGTTACTTAGGCTGACTTTGAACTCACAATTCTCCTATCTCAACTTGTCAAAGTACTGGGATTACAGGTGTGCACCATCATGCCCAGCTATGTACTATTTTTTTTTTTAATTTTTTAAAGTTGTCGATTGACCTTTATTTATTCATTTATTTATATGTGGTGCTGAGGATCAAACCCAGTGCCTCCCACATGCGAGGCAATTGCTCTACCACTGAGCCACAATCCCAACCCCAGCTATGTACTATTTCTATTTGGTAATAAACTTAAGTATAAGGGCTAGATTTGTTCTTTTTATTCATGAGGATTCTTTATTAGGACCACTATTTTATTTCCTTTCTTTGTCCATCTTTCTTTGAAACATTATAACATAAATACAAGTGGAGGGCACACATATGTCTGGATCATCTCTGCCCCTTATTTCCATCTCTCTGTGAAGACAATATTCTTAACTCCAATGTTTATCTCACTAAGATCATGAACATTGCCTCCCTCTGTATTCCACCCAGGCTCCACCCATGGAGGTTCAGTGAGAAAACCAGAGTTCTTCTCACTTGTTCACTTTTGTGTAGACACAAAAGTGCTACTGACTCTTCCCTGCCTCAGTTCTCATCAAAGTTAGTGATTAGGGCCTGATATTCCTCTACCTCTTGAAATGTTTTTTCAAGGACCTTTTTTTGTCATCTTGAGCTACAAAATCTCTTCCTAGGAAGAACTGTCATTGCAGTTCCCCTGCTTACTTCCTCCCAGTTAGACACCGATAAATGTGACCAATGTTGTGATTAGCATCTTTTGTATCTCTCTGGTCTGGACACTGTGGCATGGAATAGAGGACTCTCCGCAGACTGGCTGGTTCCAACTCTTTCCCCTGCTGCTTCCCAGTTACATGAGGAGGGCAAACTGCCTACCTCATCTATGTCTGAGTGGTCATTGTGGCCTAGAGGTCACAGGTGCGCGTGTGTGTTCATGTTTTCACTAAATGAGTGAGTTGGGTATACAATGTTAATGCTGGTGCCTGGCAAGTTGTGAGCACCAGACAGCATTATAGGTAGTTCCAGTTGTTACTGTTACCTAGACCAAGTCCTCTGATGTGGGTAGTGTGCCACAAAAGACCATATACTAAAGTCTTGATGCTAAGGTGGCACTGTTGGGAGGTGCCAGGGACTTTTAGAAGCTGAATCTGGTGACAAACCCTAATGTCTTAGGGACAGGCTCTCTAAAGTGGCTGTGGGGCCCTACCCATCAACTTGTCTGCTACCACATGCTCTCCCGCCACTATGTGCACCATCGTCACCATCACCAGAAGCTAAACCAATGGAGCAGTCTTAACTTGGACTTTAAAGTTTCAAAATAGTGAGCTAAGTAAACCTCTTTCACTGCATAAATGGGCCGTGACAGGTATTTCATTATAGCGATGGAAAGTTGACTAATTTATGTCCTCATTCTCATTGTCTCACATTACCTTCCCCCCCACCCATACTCATATACACCAATGGACACGTGCATACACATGTAACCCCACACACAAAGCCTGTGCCTGAGACATCCTAACTAAAGGTCCAGGGATGCATCACCACACCATTCCAGTTAGCCTTCTTTTCATCTGCTATGCTTTCCTTTTAACTTAGCTATCAGATTCCTACTAGATATTCAAAATTTAGCTCAAGAAATTCCAAGTTTATTTTCCCTAATACCATTTTCTGGGTGCTTTCCTTCATTTATTTATAGCGTGTGACTATGATCCTTATAGAAGTTTATAGAAACTTGGAAAGCATTCATTCAGGTGTTACGATTTGAAGATGAGGCGCCTTACCCAAGAGCTCATGTTAGGCAATGCAGCAATGCTCAGAGGTAAAATGATTAGATAATGAGAGCTGTAATCTCATCAATGGATTAATCTTTTCATGGATTAATAATTTAATGGATTACTGGGTGTTATAACTGTAAGCAGGCAGGGTGTGGCTGGAGGAAGTAGATCCCTAGGGTTGGACCCTGGGGGATTATATCTTGACCCTGGTTCCTCACACACACTCTCTCTCTCTCTCTCCTCTTCCTGGCTACCATAAACCAAGCAGCTTTCCTTTACCCTGCCCTTCTGCCATGATGTTCTGCCTTGTCTCAGGCACAGAACAAGGGAACTGGCCAACCACTGATGGAACCTCTTATACCTTATGAATAAACCTCTTATACCTCTTATACCTTATGAATAAACCTTTCCTCCTCTAAATTCTCCTTTTCAGGTATTTTGATAACAGTAATGAAAAATTGACTCATGTATCTGTCCTCTTACCAGTCTGTGGATATCTAGAAAATAGTTTTATGTGTGTTACAACCCTAGAAGCGTCTGCACGTAACATCAAGAAAAAATGTCTTGTTAATTACCACTTCTAGATAACATAAGCATTAAAAACTGCATTATGCATAGAAATCAAATGCTAAGAGTCATAAATAAAGGTCTTTTGGCATGCTGTAAAAAGATCCCCTTATTTCCCTCTTTTGTCCTCCTTCCCTCCATAAGTTGTTGAAAAAAAATCATGTACCTGGCTCACACTGGGCACTAAGGAGATATCAATTACAAAGGCATTGCTGTATTCCTCAAATGCAATGAAAATTTAATTTTCAAATTCTTTGAATTAAATTGAGGAAAATACTTGTACATCTAGCAAAGTGTAATTCTTCTTTGTTATGTCAGGGAAAACAGTCCTTGGGGAGGCATTGTTATCTAAAATTCTAATGAAATTTGCTGTTCTAAAATTAATATTGTGTTAAATGTGCTCTCACAGCATTAAACTCTATTTTATCTCAGTAACTCAGTAATCTCCTATGTGTTGAGTGCTTTCATGAAACTGATGCTCTTTTTTTTAATATTGTACCTGTGGTTTTATGTAGGTGATACTGGGCCCTTTGTATGATTGGTAACAAAAAAGGGAAGAATAAATAGAATCATAAAGAAAATATTTAATTCCATGTAATTTTGTCTTAATAAAGTTATTGATTCTTATAGATTCAGATTCCAGGTCTGTAAGATTACTAATAATTCTAATGTCTAGCAGATTAAGGGTCAGATTGAGGATCTGAAACTCAGGATAATTATATTTGGTCTCTGTGTGAATTGTTTCAGTTATTGAACTATGTGTGAACTTTATTAGGGAAGACACAAAGAAAGGAAATTGTGAGGACTAGGAAAAGGAAAGAATCCCAAAGGTGCCAGTGTCCCAAAGGTGCTCATGTTGTGGGAAGAAGAACTAGAGCTTCTGTGGAGAAAATACTTGTAGGGACACGGGAAGATAATGGTCCAATGGCAATGTCTAATCAAACCTCAGACATAAGCTCTAGATGACGTACCGAGTTGTTCACTCTGTGGGCCTAAATTGTGGAAAATACTGAAAGTCCAGGAGGAACACAGTGAGAATACAGAGTGAAATCTAATCTCGTGTTCTCTGAATGCATATGTAATTATACCTTCTATGTTATATAATTGATATTTATATTAACTACTTTAATGATGTAAGAAATAATCAGAATATTGACTCCAATGTAAAAGCATATTATATAACAAAAATAATTATTAAATTTACTATGTATTTGTTAACTTTATATGTCAAGCACTATACTTTTTGCTTTGTAAATATAACTTTAATATTTTTTTAAATTTTCTTTTTATTGGTAGTGGACACAATGTCTTTATTTTATTGCTTTGTATGTGGTGCTGAGGATCGAACCCAGGGCCTCACGCATGCGAGGCAAGCGTTCTACCACTGCTACAATCCCAGCCCCAACTTTAATATTTTTACACCGAAAACAAACTAAGCCCTGAGCCGTTAAGGAACGGTTATAGTTGAGATTTGAGCCTGGTCCATCCAAATCCAAGCATTCTTCTTCCTGCAAATATTCTACTTTAAATGGTAATATTGGTGACAAATACAAAACAACTTCAAATTGCTTTGCACAAATTGATGTTAAAACTATCTAAAATTGTTACTAGAAGACAGTATATTTTGAGACTACATCCCTAGTTTCTTGAAATCATCAATGATAAACACCTTATATCCCAGTTGCTGTATGCCCAAGCTACAAAGAAAACATATAAATATGTGAAATTTTATCTTAACAAAGTTGTTAATTCTCACAGAGTTGTAAAGTATATAAATGACAATTGAGATATCACTGGAAGAGGAAACGTCAGAATTGTAAGATGTATGGTGTTGGCTCACTGACAGCCACCTCTGGGGATTTGGAGACCCGGGATCCTGTCTCTGCTCGGCCACTAATTAGATGTCATCACCTTGAGCAAATCACTTTGCCTCTCTTGGGCTTTTGTTTCTTCATCTGTAAAATTAGAAGGCTGTACTAGATGGCCTCTGAGGTTCCCTCCATGTCTAAAATTCTATCAGCCATGATCTGTAGAAAGTACTAGTCTTATCATCATAGCTTCTATTGTAAAAACAATTCCAGTCTACTAGGCTGACGCTATCAACCAAGATTTGAAAGTACTTTAGCGAATGCCATATCATTCACTGTGACATTATTGGTCACAATGTGGTAGAACATTCCTTGGAGAGCTTCTTTTAGTAATCCAAGGGTGCAAAAACATCATCACATCATGAATTATGCAAACTTATGACTACAGATACATTATTACCTGAGCATTCTGAAAATTGATGTGGTCAGTCCTAGAAAAAAGGAAACTTCATTTTCTAGTCCTCCGCCTCCTCCTGTCCTGGTGGCCTGAAGGTGCTAATGCTGTGTCAATTTATATGATCTCCATTCTTGAAAAGATGGAAAAGTTTGCAATAATTAGCTGTTTGTGTTTATTTACTCATTATTTTTCAAGTTTACCCATCCTTTTACTCATCCTTTTACTCATTATTTGTTTTTAGGGAAATGGAAACAATTACAATAAAGTGTTACCTGAGCTCATGCAGCTCCATTTCATGCTCCTTTGCACAGATATAGTACAAAGATTGTTTTACTTTATCAATAGTACTTTTATGAGTAAAATTCTGGAGGCCAATTGTTTGCAGAGATAGAGGCATGTGCAGTTTATTACTTCACACTTTCAAATCACAAGAAGGGCAGAGACAGGATTGGCCTTAAAGAGAGATCCGATGCCACCAGGGCTCTTGTTTCCCATTATTTGTCTCACTCCCTGTGGATTTCTGACTCATTCTCTTAAACTTTTGTTGTTTCACATGTTAACTAGGTACAGAGCTGTTTAAATTTTAAATGAATCAAATTTATGTTGTTCAGCTCCTTGGTTGCATGAGTCACATTTTAAGTGCTAGGAAACTTTCTTTTTCAAAAGCAGAAGACTTGGAAGGAAAGGTGAGGTAAGGGACTGGCTGCTTCCACTCAGAAGCTGTGACCAGAAGGGAGATGGGGGAACAGCACATCTGGAGATGTGCCTGGATAATTCACTTCAATGTGTGGACCTTAGGTGTTACCACTGCATCCACCCACACAGTCTATAACACCATGTTCTCGTAATGATGTTGCATTTCACCCACTCCAGAAGGTTCTCTCCTGCTCCTTTCCATCAGTCTCAACCCCTCACCTAGATGCAATACAATGATGATATTTTCCACCAAAGATTAATTGCACCTCAGTTTTTTTTTTCTCACAAGGACACATGCTATTTCATAGGGCAACAGATTGGAGCTCTTGAAAGCATACTTTCTTTTAGAGAAACTTGAGCTTGAATCCCAAGTCTGAACTTCTAGAGCTATTCCATTTCCCTGAGCCTCAGTTTTCTCTTCAATCAATAAGGATCATTACAGCAGCATTTCACAGGACGGTCATGAAGAGTAAGTGAGGTGATGAAGACAGAGAATAGAGACATCAGTCAGCATGATGTTTGAAACAGTACACAAATTCAGCAAATACTAGCTTTTGTTTTGATATGATCACAACAGTGCCAAGGTTCCTATTCGAGAACCTTTACACTCTTTCTTGTCTGTTACAGTATAAGATTTATTTGGATTCTTCTCTAATCCAATGTGAAGAAGAACAATAGGTCAAGTTTACCCATCCTTTTAGATAAAAGACCAGGGGTTCAGGAAGGAAAGCTAAAAATGAAAGTCTCCAAAAAATCAAATTAAAGTGTAGCATTGATGATGGTTCAAGTTCCTATGATAAAACATGTGAGCAATATCAGAAGTGTTAAGCACAGAGCCTAGTTTATGAGCCTTGGAAGAGCTTCACAACAGCCACTCCCCAAGTTTTATTCTGCCAGTTTTATGGGTGACTCATCACAGTCCAGATTTTCAATGAAACAGTTGATGATATAAATCAACTTCTTATAAAACAACTCTAGTACAAATCCCATTTTTACATAATACAATTTAATGGAACTGCTGTTTTATGGGATGAGAGTCACTGGATAGCTTGCGATTTCATGTGTTTACTCCAAAGTAGGAGGCAGTCCCTTGGTCTGTGCTTTGAGTAAAAGGAAACAGAGTCTCTAGGGAGTGAATAAGCAGGGGATCCTGTGAGAGGAGGTGTCTGGGGTCTGAACAGCCTTGGCTTGGAGGTTAGACTGGGACCAGTCCGGAAGAAAAAAGATGGACCAGGCTGAGCTGCAATTGCTTCTAAACAGTGGTTTCAGGGCATTGGAAGGAAAATAAGGGTGATCTGAGGCAGGTTTTTGAAGTAACTAGCTGCTGGGTCAAAAAATGGTTCTGTCTAGCCGGGCACTGTGGCTCAAGCCTGTAATCCCAGCACTTAGGGAGGCTGAGACAGGAGAATCGTGAGTTCAAAGCCACCCTCAGCAATGGCGAGGTGCTAAGCAACTCAGTGAGACCCTGTCTCTACATAAAACACAAAATAGGGCTGGGGATGTGGCTCAGTGGTCGAGTGCCCCTGAGTTCAATCCCCAGTACCAAAAAAAAAAAAAAGATTCTGTCAAAATATAAAAATATTTTTTTAAAAATTCTTTTTAGTCACTAGTCTAGAACAAGAGAAGCATCATAATATTAAAAAGAGAAGACTTTAACATATTCAAGAAACATGGTCAAGAGTCAACACTGCCGTGGCAGATGCTGATGGTTCTCTACTCGTGTTATCCACACCTTGGTCACCTGCTCCAGCCACCACTGCTTAACTTCTGAAAGGCAGCCAGCCCCTGCATTTCTCCTCAGAACTCTTGTCAGAGAAGATCACTTTGCCACCTGCATGTCAGCCTAGATAAGCCATGGAATTGACACTCATAGGAGCAACCCCCCTAGAAACACCCACAGACTAACGTGAGTTGATGTGGAGCTGCCCCCACCCCTTGTCTTCTAGGTGACATGGCTCCTAGGCACCCATGTCAGCCTGGCTCAAGTGTCCCCAAGGGGCTGAGCTCCAGTTGCCCTTGATCCCCACTGCTTTGACAAGGCACCTTCCCTTCCTGTCCTCCTTCCCCATCTCACAGCCCTGGATCCCTATGATGTTTCCTGCAGCTCCCAGATGAACTACCTGTACCTGAATCTTCATCTGAGGATCCACGTTTTCAAGATAATCATTATTCAAATGGTAAAACGAAGCATCTTTATCAAAGCGTCTGTGATATCAGCTAAAAGCACAGGACAGGGAGAGAATGGGAGAACCACTCTCTCGCCAAGTCCTGTGGCCTTCCTCACCCGATTTTCGTTGCTTAGTGAACATTTATAAAGTGTCCTCTACACATAACTCATTTATCCCAGATATTTTATAAGATCCAAAACAGTGAATACAGTGTTGCATTCCATAATGGAACTTTAACAAGTTTTATCAGGTTCCTTCCCAATGTAAAGAAACGGTTTCCATTTTCACAAGGAAAATCCTTTCTTGGAATGACATTGGTCCTGGATCAATGCCATGAAATGGCAATTTTGTCAGAAAAACGTTTCCTTTGATGAAGTTCAATTGTGTAATGATTTTCAGCTTATGATGGTCTCAAATTACCTTGAAATAACCCTGAGAACAAGGATGAGTTAATTTCATTTTTGAAAGAATCCTGAGATAAAAGGATACATCTTTAGCTCAAGATGTCCTTAAAGGAAATGATGTTTGATTTTTATAAAAGGATGATTTCTTTGTTGTTGTTGTTAAGATAATAACTTTAAGGCAAAGGCATTTCTTAATGCAAAAAATAAAAAAATAAAAGAAACACGTTTTGTAAAGGTTTTGTTTCCAAGTAAGTTAAAAATTGGATAATTTGATATGTACTATTTTTACATCAGTTTCATCTCACTGGCAAAATTTAAGCATGTATTTCAAGTTTACAAGCCAGAAGATTCTATGCATTTATGGCTAGAAATTTGCTCTCCATGGACATAATATTTATGCCTCTGTGACATGCATCATTTCACTTGATGTCTGCTTAACCGAAATGTGATGGGTTGACATTATCAAACCAAGCAGATTTTCTGTAACCTTAAGCTGAATGTTCTTGTGTATGTACAGAGTGGCAAATGAGAGGTACGAAGAGGCAACAGATGTTGTCACATAGGGTTAGTCCAATATCATCATTTAAACCCATTTAGGGACAACAGATAAGTCAATTAGAAGAAAATAATTATTTATATGAATATTTAATGATATTTTTTCTACTAATAATATTTTCCTGGGTCAATGCAATATAGCTTATTTCTTGTAGGAGTAACCCCAGTCTTCACAAAAAACCAAATGTTACAAAAAATTAAGACTTACATTTTTGTTAGATTTTTGCAGATTGAAGAACACTATAAAAATAAGTTTTAGAATTAATTGCACAAGTCAGGGATAATAACATTTCTAGAGTAACTGTTGGTTCTCAACATATTTTATTTCATAATTTGAATATTATTCTGAAGTGCTAAATCATGTTTAATATTCATTGATATAATAAATATTTATTGAGTGTCTCAGTGTGTCATGCACCATACTAGTGACTGGAGTTGAAAGACAAGATAAACACAGATTTTCTCTTCTGGAAATAAATAAAACCAGGCATAGAAGTGCAAACAGTGCTGGGTGGTATGTACAGTGACAGTTGCTGTATGGAAGGAACATGTTGCCTCGTGGGTTTCATGGAGCCCTACACTGAAGGGTGCTTAAAATGATGCTGATTTATATTAAGCATATACTGTACACAGTGTTGGGCAAAGTGCTCCCCATGATATCATCAACTGCTCAGCATCCTTATGAAATATGTATGGAAGTAGATTTGGGTTTGTGGGGCCTGGCTTTGTAGAATATCAGAGACCTCAACATATTACTATTTAATTCAACAGAGTTTTAGAAAAACATCTGGTGATCACAAGGCAGATGTAGAAGGGCTTAAGCAACCAACGCAAGATGGTGAGTGAGAAGTCAGGGGCAGGTCCTGACCAAAGGGAAGTGGAGAAGGTCCTCCAATGAGGTCAGCTTCCTGTTGATGAGATGCCTCAGTGGACACAAGTGGGGGACCCAGTGAGACAGACACTTCCATATTCATGCTTCTAAGTGGAGGTCCAATAGAAAAACTGAAATGAGGGAGAGAAGAGGAGATAAGAAAAGGGGAAATTCCAGGGACCGTAAAAAGAACAAGCCAAAGCTTCCCCACCGGACTCCTGGCTCTGAGGCCCCTTCTCTTTGGAGAAGCATGTCACTGTTGCTTTTACAATAAATCTCCCTGCTTGCTTGATATCTTTGTGTCCTGTTCTTCAGTTCTTTGCTGAGCAGTGACAAGGAACCCAAGAGCCCTTAGACGGTAACAATGTGAGCATGTTGTGTGGGCTTTTGCCAATGGAGCCCTGAGTTTAATCTTCTTTGGCTTTATAATAAATCTTCCTTCTAATATTAATTTGTAGCCAGTTTTCAGATGAGGAAACTGAGCTGATATAAATTTAAAAAGAAAGTTTAATCTGTGGAATTCAACTGACTGTAGACAGTCAGGAGAATCAGTACCATGGACCTCACAAATGAAATCCTTTGTATTCCATGGAATAACACTGAAGATATCTCATTGGCCAGTTTATCTGACTCTGGCATTGATTGACAGGTGGAATTAAATTCTCATTACAGATGCAGATACAAAGACTATGAGATATTAATTTTTTTTTTAGTTGTTGATTGACCTTTCTTTATTCATTTATTTATATACGGTGCAGAGGATCAAACCCAGTGCCTCCCACATGCAAGGCAAGTGCTCTACCACTGAGCCACAATCCCAGCCCACTATAAGGTATTAATCTTTATTGCTAATATTTATCTCTGAGTTAGAGAACGATATTTAACCAGGATATTTAACCAAGATTATTCACAAACCAGGATATTTAACCAAGATTATTCAACTTTAATAAGATTATTCAATTTATATTCTCTGATGGAAAATATTCTACAAACTGGAATAGTCCTACTAGTCACATTGTTTAAATTTTAGCATTATTGTTTGAATAAATTAATTTATGAATTGTCCAAAATGCAGCAATGTCACATACTCTACTAAAGTAGCTAGAAGTAATCTGACATTTGATTTCATTTTCCAGTGTCATTACATAAAGCAAAGACACTGGTGTCATTGGGTCAAGTAAAATAAGTTTTAGAATTTTATCTGTCTAGTTTTCAATATTAATGTTTCCATGATATTTAACTTATCTGCAGAGGACCAAGATATTGATCAATATCTGTGGCTTATTCCCAGAAAACTGCATTGAGATTTATGGCTACTGTAGAAGCATAATTTAAAATTACAAAGAAAGTTTCCTTTTAATTTTGAGGTTTGCCAACAAAGTTGGACATGTATTGGAATTTTCATTTTTAAAAAATGATACCTTTATATGCACATAAACAACTCTGCTGAAATGAAATTAATCTGGGAATGGCAATTTAGATTTATAGAAGCAGGTACTTTAAAAATTAATCAGTCCTTGATAAAATTCAGTGTTTTCCAAGGGCACTTCTGTAATAGCTGTCCAGTGGTTCAGGGTGCTACACCCTTAAGAGCACTTTAATCTTCTAGAGCAAATCAATGAAGAACACTGTCGAACACAAGACAGCCTAGCAATCATACCATCTAATGTTCCAGTTAACCTCAGTATGAGGGAGATATTAGCAGGCATCATCAAATAATCAATTTTAATCACCTAGAAGAATACAAAACACTAGAGAGAAACCAAGTATTCTTTATTAAGAACATTTGATCTGTGTCTATGAGGGTCCCATGCCCTAGACTTTTGGGGGTGATCTATATTTCCTAACTATACCAGCTCTTTCTTCCTGACCATTTGATCTACATTCTCATTACCCCAATGAATTTGAAACCTTCCCATCATTCAAGGTCAAACTCAAGTTCAATGCTCTATACATAGCACAATTACATGTGTTCTTTTATTGCTGGAAGAAAATTTAATCAGTCATAAAAAGACTCGAAAATATTATCACAAAATATTCTGGTCAATTCTAGAGCATCTTTCATGATGACCTTGAACATCTCATGCTCAAAATGAGAAAAGTGTTAAAGTGTCAAAAGGCAGATTACCTGTTCTGGCCTTCGTCAGCTTTGTAATTTTAAGGGTACAGGTTTATTGATGCCACTTGGTTTTCATGGGACTTTGAGTTTACTAGACTAATATATGTACTCTAAAGAAGAATGTTTATGGGTGTTTTGTTGCTGCAGACAGAATGAAATGAAATTTAATATTAAATTAGTCTCTGGAATCCACATATTGATATTTATAGAGAATTTTCCAAATAAAAGGAACTTTATCCAAAATTCAATTATAAAAATCATTTGCTAAGTGATTTTAGCAAAATCTCTGTCTATATAACAGGTTTTTAAGTGAATAAAATCAATAATTAAATTGCTATTTTAAATATACGTAAAAGGGCAGGGAGATTTTGTATATTTCTGAATGCAGTGCCTGCGTTGTTGTGGTGAGAAATAAAGCGTTTTAGACAACTGGTGAGCGTTGCATAAAGAATAAAACTTACTGCACATGGTCTGGCTGGTGAGGGCTCCTCAAGATGCCTGAATGTTGTGTTCTCAAATACAGATTCCCACTGCGTCTCCCTCACCCCCAGATCAAATCTGTCAGTGTTTTGAAATACTTTAACTTCCGCACTTCTCAAACTGATATTCAAGATCAGTGCTGTCAAAAAGGCATTACCAGATTGATGAGCATATGTTCTCTGGGGTTCTCACGTCTGCATTCAGAACTTGCTCTGCCTATGGCCACTGTGTTACCTGGCCTAGGTTTACCACACCCTTCAAACCTCTGTGTTTCCACCTACACAATGAAGACTACTGTTCTCTGCCTAAGAAAGTGTGAGTCCTGAGGAAGATATTACATATGTGCACTTAACACATAAGGGTGATTTGAGGGTTATATGAGAATGATATGTTTTTATTTTTTCTCTGAAAGTCTTTCCTCTCCAAGGTATTCACCTTCAAGGCCCCCAGGAAACATACTACCCCGGGAAGGAAGAGATCTGTTCTGCCTAGAGCAAAGAGGGCATTGGTTGGCTTTGAGCATCAAAGCAAGGCCTCACAGCAATAGAAAGGCTTTACCAGTGGAAAATGATTTCTTAAATTCCTTTAATTCAGTACTACATATCAAATGCTAAAATCTTCCTAACCAGAACACATAACCCAGAAGAGAGAAAAAAGAGGGTTTCTTTTATTTTGTTTTTTGTTTTTTCCTGCAGAGATGGTGTTTTATTTTTATTTTAACCATCTGCACTTACTATCTAAAGGGGTTTGCAAGTGATATGAATCATAAGAGGAAAATCATAATATACTATTGATCAGTTTCCCCCACTGTTTACCAGAATACAACAATATAATAATACAAATAATGGTCAGAATGACTTACTCAGGAAAGCATATCACTGCCATCAACCACTGTAAGACTGACAGAAGAACATTGGTCATCAAGGGATAGTGGGCCCAGGTTCACTGCTGCATTGTGAGAGTAGCGGCAGGCAAAACTGCTGCAGTTTGTTTTTTCACAGTGACATATCATTTGTCTAATCTCGTAGTCATTTCATTTCCATATAATTTTGTTCAAGCATAAAAAGCTAAATGCTTATGAACTAGTCCACTATCCCACTATCCTCATGTGAAATCCGGCCTCCCAGGTCAATAGTGGTATACAGTATATAAGGGGAGAAAATGTAGAGCTGGGTGTTGTTTGGGGAAAAAAAGAAAAAAAAGGCAAAGTGAATTTTTATTTACAGCTTCAGTTATGGGACTTACTAACATAAAAAATATTAGGGATCTTACCATCAAACGATGAAAACTAAAAACATATCAATTGAATTCACCATAAAAGCTGCTGTGTACATCTACTTTATGGAAGCTACTTAGAGATTAAAGAGCAGTCACTCTGTATAAAGTTGACCTTAACTTCAGACATCTGAAAAACTACAGGTTGAAATTAGGATGATGATAATGTTCCTCAGGTAATTTTGAAAAAGGTATAATTTTGTAGCTAAAGTAGGAAAGTTGGAAAAAATCTCTCAAGTATCAGATTTTTAAATCAACCATTTCCATGATGTAAAACCAATGACCATCACCAGGAAAAAATTAGTAAGTTCTCACTTTTTTGTCAGGGTGACATTAGTGTTATAATGCTGTGCTTTCAAGGTTATCCTTTTTGCTTTATGGTATTTCCATTTAGTTGTCTTAAATTTTTTTCTAGCCCAAATTTCAGTAACAGTTTTGTTCCAGGGTTCATGTCTTGATGGGTGTGTAATAATTCTCACAAAAATTTAAAGTGAGTATTTCTCAAAACATTGCAGTTCTAGAAGGGTGCTTGGATCACATCCTAGCAGAAACTTGGGTAGTTATGTTGAATTGGATTGGCCACTTCAGGATTAGTAGGAGAAACATAAAGACATATTCTGCATTTAGAGACAAAACCCTCCAGAATTTGTAAATTACTATTTCAAAACTAACAGCACTAACTATTTGTTAATATTTTGCTGTTACAGAATTGCTCTTAGGGGAAGAGGTTTCAAGGGTGTGTTTGTGTGTGTGTGTGTGTGTGTGTGTGTGTGTGTACTACATATACATATATATACACATATATATAATGTGTATTACACATTATACAGGCAATTGTATTATTTACATAGCTATGAACTTCAGTGTACATAAAGACATAAGTTCTAGCTTTTTTAAGTTTATTAATAAAGTACATTGAAATAACTAGTCATAGAACGACTATGACTAAAAATGATTTACATATACATATATATATATATATATATATATATATATATATATATATATATATGGGCAGGATAGATTAGGGATCCTTAAGTCAGGCCATGTCTCACCTTGATTGGCAGAGCTGACCTGAAGCTAAGGACCTCCCATTCATCCTGCCCACTGTGGCTATCAGAAGAACAAACATCAAGAACCTGTTTTCAAAAATATTGCCCATCCATCCTGAGAAGCATGCACGGGGACCCCCAGTTTTGATGTATAATAAACCAGAAGAGAGAATCCCCTACTAAGACCTCATACATATTACTTGCACATCATGCATTTAATGTAAAATCCAGAAATGAGCATTGAGCATATGGACAATAGCCATTATGGGCAAGGCACAGAATCTGTCAATCACTCCTCACTTAGCATAAATCACTTCTAGTAAAAAGTTCACCAAAGGTGAACAAAAAACTCAGACCTGCATATAAAACAAGATCTCCTCTGAGTCCACAGGGTGTTGTCCTTGGGTATCTACAATGCAACCCCATACCTTACCTTACTCCAATAAAGTCTCTTAACTTCTGCTCTTTGTCTTAGTGAATTCATCTCACCCCTGCACACCAGCCATCATCCAATCACCAAGGTCCCATGACATATATATGTTAAAAAATTGTTTATGTATACATATATATACATATGTATATAAACAATATACATATGTATATACATACATATATATGTATCTAATTTTTCTGATTTGTGGAACCTGCTAAAATCATATTAGATTTATACTGCAAAAAATAGTTAAATATAACTAAGATTCTGATGAGAAATGGTATCTGAAAGTAAAGTGATATCATTTTTAAAAATCCAGGCTATTATAGTTTAATATCTGAAGTTTCTTAAAAATACACACAAATAGAAATATGCCTATTCTCAACTATAAAAGTATAGCTGAGAATCAGAAACTATGGTGATTTAAAATCTGTCATCAGTTGACAAGTATGAATTATGTGAAACACAGGGATTGGCTTTCTAAAGTAAAGTGGAATTTGGCCAAAAGTATCTGTTTTTGAAGCCTCTACCAGGGTAAAATGAACTACTTGGCTAAGATGTGGTTGGAAGATTCAGCTTTCACAGAAGGTCCAGAAGGTTCTAAAAGCAACAGATCATTCGTCAAACCAAGTTAATTGGGAATCTCGTGCTTTTCTGTTCTAAAATCTTTATCTGCTCCATAGGCACAGAACACAGCTGGGATTTGTGTACTACCTAGGTATTGGGCTAGTTGGTTTGACAGCTTATGGCAAGAAATTACAGAATGATTCAGGAGGATAGAAGTCAAGTAGAAATCAAAGGTGAAGGACTTCTCCCATGAGTCCAGTGAGAGACCAGAATCTCTCAGGTATAGAGTTGCCAACTTGCAGACTTGCAGGTGACTTGTCAAGGGATGAGGGAAGTCCAAAGGCTTTTCAGCTTCTAGTCCAAGGCTGTCTCTGGGCCTCCCTGATAGCTCATTTCTAGGCAAATAGATGGTGATAATGTTTCCTACAGAGAGAGGCATTCAAAGGAGTTGAGTTTTAGGGATTCATTACAAAGCCTCTACTTCTTCATTTTGTGGTTGACATACCTAAACTACAGGAAAGACTGAAAGGTAGCTAATGTAGGATCCTCAGATAGTCTTGGACAGAGCGACACACAAACTCTCAGCAGTATCGGATTTCAATGCACCACGAATGTGTACACTAGGTTGAGGCATCTTCTAAAGAATTGACCTGCGATATAACAAATCTCACATTTTAAACTCCTATTTCTTAAGGAAGGCAACACACAGCAGCCAGAGCAATGACAAGTCCCAATCATAATGGCTGTGTCCCAACTTTGTCCCGGAGTTTCATGTTCCAGGGTGAATGAATAATTTAATCTTCATGAGCCATCAATTCTAGTCCTCTTTCAAAATTTTGGCAATAGTCCCAGCTAATTTCATTTATGATGTGGATTTTTTTGTGACCATGAGCATTCAGAGAGTGAGAAAGGGCAAGTCTCGTCTCATTATATGAGTGTTTCTGTTCTTTTTTTTCCCTTCCAGTAATACTTTATTGATTTATTAATCAGCAACAAATCAAAGGGTAAGGACATGCCATTTCCTCATTAATTAGTCATAGGAACAAGCAACACTAATCAGTCTTACTTCAACTATAAATAATTAGTCTTCTTTATTTCTCTTGAGAGAGGAGAGTGAAGTATAGAAAATTTTATCATGCTTTATAAGATTTTTTTTACACAATGAAAATATATTATCTGAGATGCAAATTTTGAGAACTCCATAAACAGAAAATATATTTCACTGCTTAATAGTTTTTATTCATGACTTAGAAGAGTTGAATTGTCATTAGCTGGTGTGTGTGTGCATATATATATATATAGACACCCGGTTGCTACTTTCCTTTCACCCCAAAATGAGTCTGCTAAAGACAAATAGTAAGAATAGATCTTAGGAACTTCAAGTTCTAGTTACGTGTTTCTGAATTGTGATAACTTTTTCTAAATTAAAACAGATTCATGATTGTATTCCTCAAACAGCCCTTCAGTTAATTCCTTGTGTTGATTATTCATCAAAAAATTATTTGGCAGCTGTGTACCACTGTGCAAGATACAATACTGACTTTGTAATGTTGTCTAAGATGCACATGGTTCCATGAATCATGGTCTACCTTCAAAAAGGGGAAAGTGAATCTCAAGCCAATAAATCATTGTAAATTGAGAAAATTTCCAAGGAAAAATAATTACTTCCACTTCCTAATAGTGACTAGATTTGAGGGTCTTTTTTACCCTGCTTGTCTGAGATCTTTGTCAAGTTAGTTGACAACTAAATACAAATATTCTTTCTCACTAAAGTACATTTTTTAACAGCTTTCTTCTCAATCCTTTTACTTTTATTTAGAAAATTAAATTCTTCTTTCATTTGACTTTCCATCTTTAAATCCTCACTTTATTTATCCTCAAGGGCTGTGTTTCACTCTCAATCTGCACTTGACTAAGCTGATTGAATTACTTGTGCACAATGCCATCAACCTAGTTTTTAGCTTTTATTAAAATCAACCTCTTTCCATTGAGACTAGAGTCACCTCTGGACGCAGCTGTTGTGTGCTGAGTCCTGGGAGAAGATCTGCTGCTCTTGACTCACTGTTGAGGATAATCAGTTCCCTTTTAGTGCCCAGAGCAGACACAGCTCGACCTGGGTGCCTGAAAGTGAGCACTGGTACCCGCTGCGCCATACTGTATGCACTTTTCTTTCTTCTCTAGGGCTGCTCTAAAGTTCTCGAGAAAGGAAAGCTCTCAAAGCAGACTAACAATCATGAAGGCCAAATTTCTCAGTAGAAGTACTGCAAAGAAGACAGGCTGGGGGCTTCCCTGGTGGCTTAAAGCATGTGGAAGTAGGTCTCTTAAATGCAAACAAATGGTAAATAAAATAAAATAAATGAAATAATTCACTATAAGCATGATCTGTATATCTATTGCACAAGTTATTGTGATGTATCTTTCAGTTGATGTAATACACATTTGTATCTCTGTTTTAATTTAAACTCATTTCCTAGTAGTATTTCTAAGATAGAAAGTTATCCAGCACAGTATGGTGTTGGGCTTTATTTTTTCCTAAAGTTTAAAAAAATATTTCCCCCCACTCAAGTTATTTGCTCTCATGTTGTGAGTTCCATCAGAAATTTTAAAGTGATTTGAACTATATAATCCATACTTCTGCTTTAATCACTATTATTAAATGACTCTTCATCTATTATTTAGAACCAAGCAACCAACATCTCCTTCTCTACCTGTCCCGCCTATCTTCTCCTCTCCTCCCCCTCCCCTCCCCTCCCTTTCCCTCCCCTCCTCTCCTCTCCTCTCCTCTCCTCTCCTCTCCTCTCCTCTCCTCCCTGTCTCTCTCTCTGTACAGGGATTGAACCTAAAGGCACTCTACCACTGAGCTACATCCATACTCTTTTTTATTATTTTATTTTGAGATAAGGTCTCATTAAATTGCCCAGGCTGGTCTGCAATTTGACATTCTCCTCATTGTCTCCCAGTAGTCACAGGCACGGACCACCACGCCCAACTTCTCTCTCATGTTTTTGCTGATAACCATAATTCAAAAAAATGCTCCTTGCACATATGGATTAAAAACATGATTTTCTATGTTTGAAAAAAAATTATTGTAAACTAAAAACATTATATGATCTGACCATTGGTAGATAAATGAAAGGAAGAAAATAGAAGGAAGTCAAGCAAAACTGATGAAAACCTGGTATAAATTCTGCTATTTATATGATGTTATTTGAAAGAAGGTAGCTAACATTTATGCAAATCCTTTATAAACTAGGAATATCATTTAAATAATCTCACTTTACACTCAGGAATAGATTGGAAAAGCATTTTAGCTTGAATGGAAAGCATTTTCATAACCATTTAGAGAAAACTAAGTCTCCAGAGACAAAGTGGCTTAGGGTTTAAAGAAATCTGTCTTATTTCAGTACCCATTTCCCCTCCATTTTGTGACATGATAGATTCCCCTGTGTTATCAGCTATAGAATGGTCTACAAACTAAAAATCCAAGTTCACATGTAGATACGTGGGGTCACAATATAGTAGAAGATAAGTGTCCCTGGAAGCCTCCTGTGGAAGACAGAGGGAAGGTCTGATGTTTGGTGATTGACTGAATCAGTGCTTGCTTCGTCAGGCAGCAATGCTATGGTCAGGTTTGGGGTGAATATTTAAGAACTGCTTACTTTGAGATCATTAACATGAACATCTTGTATTTGTTAAGGATTTACATCTTCTTTGTGAGTAAAAATTGATACAACTATAGCACAAAAGAAATAATTCTAATTTTGTATTTTGTTTGTAGACATAAACAGTTCTATTAACTCAGTGTATTGGAAGAAAATGTAGATAGAAACACATTTTGTGCAGCCATTGCCCCAAATTGGTGATTCATCTACATGGAAAAGTTTCATTGACGAGACCTAGGATCAGAGAAGCATATACATATAGACTCATAAATTATATTTTAATAAGTTTTATACTTAATGTTTTAGTGTATTTCATCATTTTCACCTTGTGGCCAAAATAATGTTGACCAGGAACACCTCTTTAAAGTACTTCTTATGAAAAGAGAAATGGTGCATTATATTCCTGACACTTAAGGTCAAGTACAGAAGATGCATTGTATATTAATGTACCCAATATATCAGACAAGAAGTTAATGTCTGCCCTCCCTTTTGGGTCTAGAATATTTCATAAAACTATTTTTACTTTCTTCACTATGATTAATAGTATCCCAGAAATACTCTGTCCTGACAGCAAGTAATGACAGCTTTGATATTATATGAGAGTCATGGAGGCACTAATTCTCATTATATTTGAAATAATACGTTTCAGAAATGGAAAATAATTTCATGTATAGGTTTCATTCAACACAATGTAGTGTATTATTTTCCTCTAGGAATTTATTCAAGGCTAATGATTAATTGTTGCAATTTTGGCTGAATTACTTGAATTCCTTAATGCATTCTTCTACTAAAAACTTTGCTGGAGCAGTTCAGCACTTTAACATGTATCAGCTATAGGTGACATTCACAACAGAAAGCTATTTTGTATTTTTTTCATCTGCATCAATGATTTTAATTTGCAACACAGCCTTGAAAAATACTGTTGTTAACAATGTTTAAAATATGCTAAAATAGAACTTAGCTAAAACCAAATGGAAATAACAAAATAAGTAGAGGTCATTAGATTCTCTATTAGTGGATCTAAATAATATCCTGTTTTTTTCCAGGTTATTTTTCTTTGCTGGTGGCCCTGTGGGGAATCATCACAGCTATGCTATCCTGGACAGAACTCCCTGTGCAACATTTAATCTCCAGAAATATAAAAGATATTTCTTAAGCATACACACACACACACACACACTCATATATATTCATTCACCTTAGATATTAAAACATAAAGTCTCTTAAAAGATCTAAATTGCAATGTTAGACATTTCTTCATTATGGTACACACAGCTGGATCCATCCCAATGTGAAATTTCACTTGTAATTTATTCCATAGGGGAAAAGTGCATGGTCTAAAGGGTAGGATTGTTTTTCCCCTATAAATAAGTCCTCTTTCTGTATTATGTATTTTATTTTTATACCTTAATTTAGTACATTAATTGTTTACATGTAATTTTAATTTCAAAATTGCTATAGTAATGCATTAAAGGTACTTAAATGCAAAGACAAGTAACAGGGTGTTATTAATAGTTTCCACTCCTACACATGGTCACATTTAAATTTTAAAAAAATCTATTGATTCATTTTTGTTTCAAACATTATGAAGTTTCTAGAATAGTCTTTCACTCAGAATGCATAAATATGTTTATCTAAAGTGGTTCTGCTCAGCAATTTAATAAATTGTGCAGTCTATGGGGAATACCATTAATTATGTAAAGACTGATGGGGATTCATTTACTTCGTTTCTTTCTGAACCACTTGACTTGTCTCTATTTAATTAAACAATAATAAATGTGATGGTAGGGAGAAATTATGCTGTCAGTGAACAATACTAAATATGTCCCTGGAATAGAGAATGGGATTTCAGATGTCTTCATATTTAGAGAAAATCAGAGTAAGATCATTACAAACTCCTGCCCACATGCCTGAACTTTATCGACAGGTATCTTCAGTCATACATTCACTCTAGTTTTGAGTTATGGAGAACACTGGGAAGACAAATAATGATCACTGAATAAGCACATTCCTTTATTTCATCCCTTGCAGAGTCCCTTTTCTTTCAGAGAAGCAGATTTCAGATATTTTATATAATGTTCACATATCTTGCTTAAGTACCAAAATGGAGCCTTGTTTACTTAGCTCATTGCATTGCATGGTGAAAACTGGAATATCAAAATGTTGAAGACGTGCTCCCACAGGATGGGGCAGTAAGTTAATAAAATTAATCCACTATAAAAACACGGAAGTCACATAATTGTAAACTGACATTTGTAACAAATTATAAATTTAGTTGAAATATCTAAACTGTTTTAACTGTAGAGCTGAAAGACTTGTACTTTTGTAAGTACACAATCCATGAACATATTAATGCACCAACACCAAAGGATTCGTACAGAAGAGATCACATTAAAGACAGTCTGTCCATCTCTGACATTGAGAACTTAGGAACTTAGGCAGTTTTTGTAACCTGTCTACTCTGGTTTCTATCTGTGTATAATAGCAATTAATATCTCCTTTGGAAAATATATAGTTCATGTCTACTTGTAGTTATAACACAAGCAAAACATTCATACCAGTGCATATAACAGGATACCAGAAACAATTCATAGCTCTTCTGCTAGACATTAACTCTTCTTTCTGACAAAATGTTTATGAACAAGGTTCAATTAAGAGTCAGCAAAAGCAAAGACCATTTTATCACATGGAGAGAGGCTGCACAGCCCCAGTGACATAGTAATAGATACTTATGTAATTTTCCTTTTAATCATTTTTTCTTTAAGGTATTATAAGATTAATGAGTGTTGGAACTGATCATTTAACTTTCCATTGAAATATAAATGAAATGGTGCATACAAAGTTTTTTCTGGAATTTTCTGGAATTTTTCCCAATGTTTTACTAACTTATAGAATACCTTTAAGTCGACAGTAAGTCAACATGAAAATGTTAAAATCAATACTATGATGTTCCATATAATTTTACCAAATAATTGAAACTTAATATATAAATAAAAAAGTTTTGTAAGTTTCAAACCTAAAATAAAATCCTCTCAAATCATAATTAATTATATGTAATAAGCAAGGTGGCTGGCTTTTGTTGTTTTCTTAATTTGAGAATTTGATGAAAATAAAAAATTTTACATAAAACAAGCAAAGTCTCACACCGTATAATAAATCAGAAAATAGGATTTTCTAAATAATTGAGAAAATTTATCAATTGGACATACCACAATATGTTCCTTGTATAAAGTAAAGTAATAATCAGGATTTAAAAGATAACTGATTTAACATCTCAATTTTCAGAGGCAACTGATATCAATATTTTGATGCAATTATTTCTGGTTCTGTAATGTACATTTTCTGTAATCATAGTTTAGCTCTGTACTGTCAAGCAATTTTATATGATAATAATATTAAACATTACAGCAGATTTCATATATTATTATACATGCATTACAAACATAATTTTAATAGCTACGTAAGACAATATCTACCCATATTACATCTACCAGACAGTTTATAACTTGTACAGATGTTCTCCATTGTTAAATATTTTGGCTATTTTAAATAACTATATGTCATGAATGTGTAACAATAAACTCAGAGGCATAGACTTCTTCATATTTGGATCATCAGAAATGAAATTGCTGCAACAAAGCTGACATTTTTTATGGCTATTGTTGCACACCATTGGGTTTATAATGTTAAAATTAGAGCTAGATTATAAAAGATGCTTTCTTTAAATGTGAGGATCTCACCAAGGGAATGATCTAGTTTTATCCTTGATAGGAAACTTAATTCCCAGTAAAATTTTGCCATCTGCTAAAAATAAAAAAACCTTGGCTGAAATCAGATAATATGGTTTACAGATGGTGGTCAGAAAGATGCTACTACACTATTATTGATACCTTTAATGATGTAAGTACATAATGATGTAAGTATTATTGATGTAAGTACATAACTACCTGTGGCAGCTTAAACAGATATCTTTATAAGGTATGAGTCCCACAATTTCTCCATTAGCAACATCTGCTGATAACCACAGGTAAAAAGACACAGTTTACTCAGGCATGGTGGGGCGCACCTGTAATCCCAGCTACTTAGGAGGCTGAGGCAGGAGGATTGCAAGTTCAAGGACAGCCTCAGCAACTTAGAGAGACCCTGTTTCAAAATTTAATAAATAAATTTAAAGGGCTAGGGATGTAGCTCAGTAGTAGAGCACCCCTGACTTCAATCCTTAATACTGCAAAATAAACAACAAACAAAAAAAATGATATGGTCTACATAAAGGCAAGTTCATACACAAATGAGACCATCAGGATTGTCACCACCCACCAGCGACAGTACAGAAACCCTGGAAGCCAAAGTTAACTTAATTCTTGTATAACCACCAACCTCTGCATGCTTTCTCTAAAGAAAATCGACAGTCAAAATGTACTGCTTCCTTCACTACTTTAGGACGTTTTTTGTAGTTGATAAAATAACATTTGACCAAAAAATAAATTCAAAAAATAGAATTATATACATTTTACAAACTACTAACAAAAACAAAACTACATACAATTCCAAATAATCTCAGGTCAAATATCAATTTGCAGTTCTTAGTAAATATCTGATTGACACACACACACATTCTACATGAGGATAAAAACTACTTTATCTTCTCCATTTGTAAGTTTTCTTCTTTTAGGATCTATTGATCCTCTTCTGTATTTATTGTTTTCTGGTTCTAATATGTGCTAGAAAAATCCAGAATAGAGTAAACTTGAAAGAAAGGCTTAGGTGTAGGCTGACCTTATTGCCCTAATGCTCTCAAAAAACTAGCAGAGTGGGCTGAGGCTGTGGCTCAGTGGCAGAGCGCTTGCCTCGCACATGTGAGGCACTGGGTTCGATCCTCAGCACCACATAAAAATAAGTAAACCAAATAAAGACACTGTGTCCATGTGTTAAAAAAAAAAAAAAAAAAAAACTAGCAGAGTGACTGGTGCTTAATAGCGGTTGAATAGACATCTACTGAATGTCAATAGCACTTAATAGACATCTACTGAATGAATGAGTGGTTGGAATGTGGTGTCTGTTCTTTGTTAGAACACTTAACCTATTTTCAAGTGTTTTGACATGTTGCATTTAATTACCCCTAGTTCCCATTAAAGTGCATTCCCTGCTGGTGGTGTTCCTTGTCACTGTGCTTTTCCTCTAGAAAGCTCAGATAAATGCTGATGCTTCATTTCTAAACCTGAATTTTTTCCCCCTTTCTTTAACACAAACACCCTGTGCATTTGAGTTTTCTGATTTGTTGGTGCAGTGAGAAGTGTTATCTAAGCAACAAAAATCCTGGCTGGAGCCCAACAACAAAAATAGAAAACCTCGTTTTGCAGAAATTGGATAATGACAGCTCCTAAGTAACATCGTAAGACTTCCTTCTTGGTTTCAGCCATTCAGGGTTTGTTTTCATCGAGACTTGTTTTTTAACCCAAATTGTGCAGGCCACAAAAGGACATTTCATTAATTTCTTTATTACGTAACTTTCTTTTTAGTTTCAGTGACATGGTGAGAGGCTACACTCAACGTGATTTACTACAGTAAGAAGTTTGTGCTGGGCGACGAGAGAATGCAATACATGTATTTTAGGTTATTAAGGAAAGAATGGAGCAGTCACCATGAGCGTTTTGGAACGATTCCGTTTCATGTACTATCAGAAGTTGGCACTCAAATTAACCTATCTTTAGAACCTGTTTTCATACAGTATTGGATAGGATTTTCAAGGAACAAATTAATACAGTTCTGACTAGCTCATCTTAGCTAGCCACTGCTTATGGCTAGGGCGATTGAAACAGAAATATTAAAAGTTCAGTTCATAATCTTTCAGGAAATAACAAAAGCATTAAGAAGCTTTCTGCAATTAATATGGGGATATATGATCAATTACAGTGCCACAATAGTGCCACACAGTTCAGGGGGGCCCATAGAGTTTAGAACACATCTATTATTTGGGGGCTCAGACTGTCAAATTTTCAATGCATTTCAAATTTTAACTGTCAGTTTTGTCCTTCTCCCTCTGTGTATCTATTGGGCTAGGACACTGGGAGGGGCACACATGAAAAGGGGGAAAATTTAAAGGAGAAAATAAAAATTAATTCTCAAGGCAATGGTAAATTATTAGGGGCAAGACACACAAAAAGAAAGGACAAAATGGGATATTTTTCCTTCCAGTTCTGCACAGTGATAAAAACATAATCCTAATTATTTTATCCACAAAGCAATTTGTCTTCTTTTGCATTTTTGTGTGTCATACTGGTTACTTCCAAATTTGATCTCTGTCTTTCCTTCCTGTTTCCTCTGGCTGCCATTTTTTTCTCCTGTCCCATCCTGGACAGTATTTGTTTTATCCCAGCCCTTTGACCCATTCCTGTGACCGGACCCATTGACCTCTATCACACACTTCATCTGATATGTTGGATCAGTGCTTTATGATTGATGGTGGGTGATAATTCTCGTCTGTAATTTCCCCACTAAAATTTAGGTTGGCATTTCAAGCCATAATCAGATCCTGTCTGAATTTTTCAAACACATTTTCAAGGAAAAAAATCAATGGACAAAAACTTGTTGGTTTGGGGGATAGGAGTGAGAACTTACACCTACCATCATCACGGTGTGGGGAATGAGGTACTGGATGATAGAGTGGTCTTGGTCAGAAATTGATGAGCATGGATATAAAGGAGGTGATGGATTTGCTTGTGTTGACCAAACAAATATAGGGTAAAGGTTAGGAAAACTAGTATATTTTGATATCTTAAGACGTTTTTTGAAGGAATAGATGAAATTGTACTACTAAAGATTGCCAGCAAACCAGTGAGATTATTGTTACTAAACAAATTCTTCATCAAAATACTATGTTGGAATTCACATACAGCACTAAAGTGAAAAAAAAAAATGTTCCAGATTAGTATTTGCCTAAGGGCATAGTTAAAATTATTAGTACAAAAACTAGTTTGAATGAAAACCAGAGTATGTTCATGCCCAGAATGTCTTATTTTCTTATTGGCTCTAATGAAGAATCATAGCAAGAATGTCAGAAAAAGGTTATACATTTGACAATATTGTGGGAGTCTCCTCCAAAATGAAAATAGGTTAAGTGGAGATCTCACACACACTTTGTGAAAAATGGAAGGTAGATGATATACGAGGCTAGGTTAATATAGATGGTCGAGCTAGTGTAGAACTGAGGTGACATCCAGGAACATTAATTTAAGTATGTTAAAGCTAATAAGCCTACCATTACCGCAGCGACACCCAATTAAACAAATGGGCAGCACAGTTCCTGGGGGGCCCATAGAGTTTAGAACACATCTATTATTTGGGGGCTCAGACTGTCAAATTTCAATGCACTGATTAAGTTGTTAACTTTCAAATTATTCAATTGTTCAAATCATATATCTAGTCACAACTTGTTTTAAATCATCACCATTTTCTGCATATTGAAATTACATCTGACATTTTACAGAAGTCTGCCTGTAGATATTTCATTTTTTCCCCTTATATTTCCAAATTGCAACTAAGTGGGGTATATTTCTGAATTGTAAGCAAGAATACTGAAGATACCAGAAATCTCAAGAAACCCATTTTTATTTAGAGACACGTTTTCAAGGTTGAACCATGTGTGGTTTATATGAAATTTAATGGTAGAGAAAAGAAGTCAACACTCTATCAATCTAGAATAGTCATTTTTCCTCCAAAAATGGAAAGCAGATGCTTATTTTGAAGAACAAGTCAAGGATTAAATATTACGTTAATGTTATACTTCAATCGTATGTTTAATATATCTAAAAACAAATTAGTAAGCCTGTAATTAAACCTGTTTAAGTTTTCAGTACATTTTAAAATAGAATCATAAAACAAAAATCTATGGGTACTTTTAAAGCTGCGGCTCCCAATCTAACTCATTGAATTAAAATTCCAATCATGCTGTCACACCTTAATTAAAAAAAAAAAAGTTCAGCAATTACATACCTACTTCGAAGGTCAGTTTAACTACCTATCAATCTTCACAGGAAGCTGCTTGAATTTATTTGATGAAAAGACTTGGCAAATTTTAAACTAGTGCAAGCAGACACAGTATAGTAAGTTCCCACACATACTTTCTTTAGTTTATCATTTATATTATTTGTTCCAAGAAACAAAACTGAGTGTAAGAAAGCTCTTTTTTTCTCTAGTTTTCTAGAAGGTGAAAGTAAACTGTCATTGGTAGGAAAAAAAAAAAAAACCTGATGGAACAAAGAGTAAATGAAGTAAAGAAATTGGGCAATTTCCAACAAAACTTCCCCAAATCTTCTGGGTACTCTTGGTGTATGTCTTTCAATGTGTGCATTTCTATTAAATATATATTTTTATGTGTGTTATTCAATGAAAATAGATTTCTCACTTTTGATAAACATTGTCTAAACTGCCCAAATATTAGTAATTTCCTCTACATGCCACAGAGTCTTTTCTTTCCTCCGGTGACACGGTGATCTATACACATGTAGCCTAGCCCTCCCCATAGGCTTAGGTGTGTCTCAAGTGTCGACCCTCTGGAAGCATTTAGGAATCTTCCAGATTCCCTGTGATCTCCATACCCAGAACTCCATGTTCTTGGCTGGCACTGATTTCTTTCTACCTTTCAGTGTGGTTATCAGTGTACGTGGGCCAGAAGCCCTGTCTGCTACTGTGACAAACATAAACTGATACCCATATAAAAGTCTATCTTCACTTCATTTTGCTCCTGAAATAAATAAGGTGATGACAGAGAAGTGCTCTTTCTAAATGTTCCTTTTAACTTGGCCACAAGTGTGGGAGGTTTTTTGTCAAATAACTTTTAAGGTTGAACACTGTGAGGTACATTACTCACTCCACATTCAGATGTCACAATCGTGTGTAGGCTTTCTATATTCATGTGCAAACTCCTTGCTCTTACAGAATTCAAAAGTTTGAGAAAGCAGAAATCAAATTTCATGAAAGCAGAGACCTATGTAACTGGCATAGACCATCAGTTCTGCTCTAGAGAAGCAGTAGTAGCTGATGGCCGGGGGCAGACAGGTGTCTTAATAAGAGGGAGATTCCTATAATTGTTAAGGAAGGGGTCATAAAAAGCATGCTCAGACATTCATTCCTTCAAATCATTTCTTACTAATTTATGAGAAATATACAATAGGTTTTGGGAAACCTGCAAAATAAAATATTTTGCCTTTGGTTAAACAAAGCTCAAAACGAATATTTCTGAAAATAATCTACATGTGTATGTAGCCCTATTTTGTATTTTATTTAGAGGCAGGGTCTCACTGAGCTGCTTAGCAACTTGTTTTTGCTGAGGCTGGCTTTGAACTCTCTATCTTCTTGCCTCAGCCTCCTGAGCTTCTGGGATTACCAGTGTGTGCCTGTAGGGATGTTCTCAACACTATTAAAGGATGAGGTATCAGGAACTTCAAATAAAAGTAATTTTAGGAGCATAGAAATAGTTACTATGTACACATAGATGAAACTCATTAGGCTATGTGTGAAAAACACTGATTGACCTACATCTGAAACATTTCTAGTTTAGAACTAGGATTTACTAAAACTTATTTAGGTTTCTGATCTAGCAGTATATTAGGAAACATACTTTTGGGAGTTGTTTGAAAATTTCATGTTATAAGCATTTATCATTTTTGAACAATGAAGTAAGGAGATAAATCTGATTTGAAATGTACCAAATTAAGTTATTAGTGAACAAAAAGAATGATACAGATACACATTGTGCATGTAATGAACTTGATTATACTTCTGCCCCGATTGATGATCAACTCACATGATTAAAGTCTGTCAGATTCTGTTATATTATTTTGCAATGTTATTTCACATTTACTAAACATGCATTTATGCATGCATTTTTCTACCTTGTACAATGTACAGTGGACATTTACTTCTCTGACTACTAAATTTTAGAAAGTGCATTTTACAGAAACTATAAACATTTTCCATGTTCCTAAGGAAGACACATCAGAAAGGGAGAGATCAGTCCTTTTCTGTTTTTGAAAGTGTTCTGTGTCACTTCAATGCTGTGAGCAGGAGGATTTAATTATCTGTGATTCATGTCTGATGCCTCTCTTGGACGTCAATATAAATGTTAAAACTCTGTTGTACTTTTCCTTATTACTTATGAAAGGTTTCAGTATGTTCCTGTTTGTTACTTCACCAAGTAAGAATGGTGAATCATGTTCTAAGGTGGGGACAGGAGCCATGACATCTCCTTCTCCTGCTGAAAAGTGGTGTAACAACTGGGGTATTGTAGTCTCAGTTAAGGACTACTGCAATGGTTCAAAAAAAAAAAAGTTCCCAAATGTCCCCCAAGGGGATGGCTTGCTAACATGCAGGAGCCATGCCTTTGCTACAATTAGCATAGACAAAGACAAAAGATTCTACTAGAGCGAAAATGCTCTGCACATCCTGTACTGTATCTCAGCATTCTTCCTGAGAGGAGAGGTACAACATGCCAGTGCTAATGCTCATTCTCTATGGAGAAATAAAGCCCAGAAAGGGTAAGGAGCACAGCTGCAGGGGGCTGCCAGCCTCTAACTTGTAAGGCCATAGCTGGCACCCTTTACATATAAAAAGCAGCAGAAATGAATGCTCAGTCTCCTAATTAACAATCAGATCCATGAAGTTTGCATCCATTTCTTGAGTTCTTCAGAAGGGCCCTAAGGAAACGGCCGCCTTGAAGTAGGTCTTTGTTATTACCCTGCACTGTAAGTCAGAGTGCTGTCCTTGGTGTCTGTGAACATATGTTCTTGGAAGATTAGCCACAAAATCGCAAACTTATATGAGAAAATTACTGCTCCATTAAAGTAATTTATGGGATCATGTGCAGAAGAAACATTAGATACGGCAACCATAGTGATTAGACAGTATTTCATATTGTTAAAAGAGTGTCGTACATGATAAAATCTCAATGGAAATAGCTGTAAATTACTTTCAATTGAAGTGTGATAAGGCTTCAAATGATTACCTTATATGAGCACACGTGTTCAAAACTTGCATCCGAGGGTAGAACAAGGACCCTCACTCAATCACACCCGCAAAATGTCACGTCCAAGACCCTGTCTCTACTGTTCTTATTTGCTTTCTAGCTAACAGGTCAAACGCAACAAACTGCTTTTTGACTTTCTCTGTGACAATGTCTCAATATATAAGTCCATTTCATTTTAAACTGCTTCGTGCAGGACCGACATTTCTTTTCTCTCAGCCACTCCTCTAGCCTTGAACTAGCTTTAGCTCTCTGCTAATGAGCTGTAGCTGGTGGTGAGTATTTTAAATTAAGAAGTGAATGTTACAAGGTTGGAATCCTTACTGAAGCCTTGATTAGCTGCATCTCTGGGAACTTATCTAACTTCTAGAGGCTACAGCATTAATCATCATCCTCATCTTCATCACAGCTAATAACAATTGAGCATTTGCTATGGGAACAATGTAAGGCATATTAATATGTGGCTCATTTAATACTCTCATAATTATTTTGGAAGACAAACATTGTTATTCTTATTTTTCAGATGAATTAATATGGGTCAAAGAAGGGAGCCTGAATTCCCTTACATAAGGAATTAAAGATATTTGAAATTGATGCACTTATCTCTCTCTATCTTTTATTCTATGATTATAATCAGTTCAATATCCACCTGCATTTTTTGGTATAGTGATTAAAGGTGCCTTTTATATTAAAGAGTTTCATAATTACCATGACACTTCATTACTAGCAAAACCTTTAAATGAATTTATGAAAACTGGATGCTTTGAAATATCCATGCTCAACCCTCCCCTCCAGAGATTCTGATTTAATTTTTATATGGGTGGGTTTCAACGTGAAACCACAGAGTTGAAGACCATTGATATAGCATGGTTATAACATTGCTCCTATGGCTAGAAATAACAAAGTGGAGATGTCAAATTGACTTCTGCCAGATACAACCCAATAACTCGATGTTTTGGTGTGCTCTGGTCTATTCATGCAATGTAAGGTGCAAACTAACTGAACTTGGATGATTCAGTTTTCTCTGACTATCCTGACTGCACAATTTTTCAACCACTTCAACTTCCATGCTGGGAATAATTTTAGGTGACTTACATGAGAAAATCACCAGAAATAACATATTACTTTGACACAACAGCCTACAATCAGGTGAGCTCAAAAGATACCAAAGTTTCCCCAGAAGACACTAACGTATCTAAGCAATAAGTTGCAGGGTACAAAAGGAAATTTGATACAGGAAACTTGGCATTAAGATTCTTTTTTCTTTCTTTTTTTTTGTACTGGTGATTGAACTCAGGGGCACTTGACCACTGAGTTACATCCTCAGCCCTATTTTGTATTTTATTTAGAGACAGAGTCTCACTGAGTTGCTTAGCTCCTTGTTTTTGCTAAGGCTGGCTTTGAACTCATGATCCTCTTGCCTCAGTCTTCTGAGCCACTGGGATTACAGGTGTGCGCTACTGCGCCCGGCTGGCATTATGATTCTTTCAGTAAGATATTTTGGTCCAAGTTCTACCTTTAACTAGCTCAACATACCCAATTGCATTCCCAGTTTCTCCACCTGAACATTAAGAGAGTTAGATTCCATGACTGCTAAGGTCTCTGATAGCCTAAATATACTTTGAGTTCTGAGTCAGATGGTACAAAAGGTAATTAGCATTCCGGAACTGGCCCACCAAAAAAGTTCACTGTGCTATTTTAAATAGCACATATATCAAACAGCAAATATATTGATGGGCTGAGTTAAATGTTAATCGCTACATGGAATTCCTTCTGGACTCTTTTTTTAAATGTTCCTTTCAATGTAGAAATTTCAAATAATTTCATTTTTTTCATTTGAAATCCATAAACTGATCTAGAATTTTCTTTATTTCAATACAAGATGTTTTAACGTATCCATATCCTAATATGTACTATAAAATATTAAGAATATAAGAAATGTGTGTTTTAAAACTATCAAAAACTACCAGAGGAACTCTGCTCACTCTGATAATGACAAATTCAGAGAAGCACTGAAATAGATAAACCACCAATAGAAAGCATGTTGCTGATTTGTGGAGAAACCATCTTGCCTCTCTCATTACACTTTCCAGATCTGAGGGGCTACATGCTTCACAAAAAAACCCTGTTTTGTTCTAGGAAGATAGAAGATACACCCATGGTAAGCCTGAGTAGGAGAGAGTCCTGTGCTGCCTATTGAATTCTCCAACACAAAGAGGCCTTCTAAAGGATTCAGAGAAAAGGAGAAGAGGAGGGAGAAGAGACAAGACAAGAAAGAGAACATCTCAGGAAAAGACAGGTAAAGAAAGAAAATATATAAGGCAGATCAAGTCCAACTGGGGAGAGGGAAGTCACAGGGCCATAGAAAGTCACAGAACTGTAGGGATGGGATTTGATTTTTTGATGTGGATGATGAGTAGTTTTGTGGATTCCACAGAACTGTCCCTTTTCTGTGAAGGGGAGGAGAATAACCTGGGCTAGTTTGTGACAGCTCCATGTCTTCCTCTGCTGCTCCGCCTGGGTTAATATCACTCGCTATTGTTAGTGCAAAAGCTGCAGGGCCAGCGTGTTCTCTGCCACCCACATGGATGTCTGTGGCTGCTGACCCACCTTCTATTGAGCTCCCAATTTCTTTCATGTTCTACTCACACTGTCCAGAGTCGGCTGGGTGGTAGATACTTTGAGTGACAGTTATACTGGCTTACAGTCACTCTTCCTTTATGAGAAGACCCTCAATGGGCTTCTTCTACAATGTTAGCAATGTGACCTCTAAAAAAATATTCCTAAGGTATGGTTTACATTAAGACCTTTTCAACCCAAATGAATACAGTTCCTTTGCAGTAGAAGTTTTAAGATAAAAAGCTAGCAAAGTAATTCAGGGAGAAAGAGTACAGAACCAGGATACAAGAGAATGCCCTGGCTTTGACATTTATTAAGCTCAAACACTACAGGTAAGTCATTTGAATGTGTTGTGCATACTGTTATTGGAAATACTATAAAATTTATGAAAATGAACCACACAGAAACATTCTCTGGAGAGGTTATTGAGTTTCAGAAATAAAGAAGGCTATAAACTTCCAGGCAGAAGAAACACACCACCTATGATACAAAAAGAAAAAAGGAAAAAAAAAAACAAAAAAGAAATTGAGTTATTTCGAATTTGTCTACTGAAATATTAGACACCTAGAGGTAAGGGAGCTTGGGCAGAAAAAAGAGAGAGAGACTGAGTATTCCATACCTTAATTGACATTTGGTATAAAAGCAACAGAATGTCAACTTCAAATACAAAGCACACGGAAGAAACCTATGAGCCCCAACAAGTCACTGGGAGAAAGGTAAGTCCTTTTAAGTCTGTGTAGGTAAACTATGTGAGGACCTGGGAGAATCAATTAACTGACTTTAGATGTCAGCAACTACAATAAAAGGTATTTATCAGTTAACATACATCATTTAATAAGCACAATTCAAATCAATTTAAAATGTATAGTTCCTGAGGGAAAAGGCACAGAAAGATATGTCAATGGGGAAGAAGAAATACAAGAGGATAAATTATGTTTCCATTTGTGTTGGTGGTGTTGCGGTTTGAGGGAATAGAGGGAAAAGTAAGATAAAAATGATGTGCAATTGCTTCTTCTTTTCTGGAAACTTCAGTAAATACCATTGAGCAAAACTGGGCAAATGGAAATAAGCAAGCTGGGATATATCAATAATCTTCAAAGTAAAAGCCTGTATACATTTTATTATATGGGCCTTATTGAGTCTGCTTTGCTGATAAAGAGTATAATCATTAACAAAAAGATAAGTGTATGCATTTTTGTACCTATTAAGCAATAATTGTCAGCATAGCAAGAAAAGTGGAGAGACATAATCTGAACACATCTCTCTTGGTCTGACACATTATGTAAATAAAAGTTTCTGAGGGAAAAGACAATTGAATTAAATTACTGAGTTATCTGAAGTAATTATATCTGAGCACATACTTCAGAAAGGAAATATTTATTCTAAGTATAGGTACCAACATAAGATTTACAAAAGTCATCCTATATTAGGCCCTAGAGGGAAACTCAAGGTATATCTAAAATAAGAAAAAATGCAGACCTCACTCTCAGAAAATATTACCTAATTAGGCTGATAGTCTTTCAAGTGTGATGAAATGAGAGTTATGATATTGATGTTTCAAGCTCTTGAAAGTTGACTAAGGTTCTTTCAAGTACCTTCCACATATCAGCCTTGAGCCTGGTCTCTGGAGATAACAGTACTCGCTGAGTCACAGCATGAGCCCTGGGATTCACTATACACAAGTCACTAGCAGAATTACAAGGATTTTCATCTTGTTCCTGTTCTTCCTGTAATTCAGGGATGGCTTCCCGCCATCCCTCTAGAAAGGGCCTGACGCAAACTATTTTTTGCAGATAGCAATCCATGGGCTGTGTGTGGACCACCGTGCATCATAGCCATTTGAACAGGAGAATCTGGTGCCTGGGAATGACCAGTGGACATTTCCTCTGGTTGATTGCTGTGACATTCTGGTCCCTATTCAAGCTCTGCCAAAAGTCCCACACATCACCTGAGATGGAGTGACCTGTTGTAGCCGCACAGCCCCTCTAAGATGGATGTGACTGATCAAGATGCCAGTCAACCTGCTGACTGCAAGACATCAGGAAGCAACACTCCACCCTTGAAATCTTATCCCTGCCTTTGATGTGCCCCTTAAATAAGTTTTGGGAGCCATTTTCTCTTGTCTAGCTCCAGCTGCCGTGTGGACTGGACCTATCAGGGGCTCCGACTTTTGAAACGATTTTTCCTGACTTTGTCTTTAGTTCTTTACTAACTATGCCAGACTTTAATTTCTCAGGTGGCTTACATCTTCGTTGGCAGGAAGAAGAACTAATCCCCAATGAAACACTGGCCATCTCCCCATCATTTTTGGCTTTCATAAAGGCCTGGTCTCTAGCTTAGCTATTTACCATTGGAGGGTAAAAACATCATGGATATGTGTAAATAGGTATGGTCAGATTGAGCATGTAACTTGGTCTGCAGCCTCCTCCTCTGGTTAAACCTACTTTCCTTCCCAGGCTTTGCACTAAAAGTTGCATTTCCTCAGTTGTATTTCTAAATCATGTTTCAAGCCATCTCAACAGAACACCTTCCTTTATATATTTGAACACAAATATGTTGTGTATAAGTCAGATTTAGGCTATATGATGGAGTAATAAGATGGTTGCAGATTGGCCAGGGATACTGACCCTTTCGATAATATTAGTTTTATGACAGTCTGTGTTCGGAATGCAAAACATTGTCCAGGTGTAGGCATGAGTTTGGAATATGGTAGTGAAGCAATCCTTACATTTTTATTTCTTTAACTTTTACACAGAATTGATATAGTAAAACACCACAGAATGTGGGTAAAAAAGAGTAACATTTTCAAAATAATAAATAATGCAATATTTCTGATGTTTATCTCACTCAATTTATGGTATTTCTATGAAGCACTTTGTTGCAATTACGAAGTATTTACATAAATGTTCCATCCCTTTCCTGTTTTTCTTTGAAGTCTAATGTTTCAAAACTGTCTTCTTTCAACTACAAAGGAGGAATTCATCAAGATAACTAAATTATCATTCCAGACACAACGCTTTCCCTTTGTGAAGTACTCAGCAGCTCCAATCATCCTTCATGAAGTACCAATATCCACCTGGGAGACTGTAATTCAGGATTTCAAGAAGGCAGCAAGCCTTCGATGTTATTAAGCTGAGCCCAGGATGGAGAACAGAGCAGAACACCAAAACAACAATTAAAATACTTTCCATTAACTAATGCATTTTCTCATAACTCTCATCAATTAATTAATCCCTAATGCAATTTTCCATATTAGCATTGTACAGTCTTTTAATTCCTTAGAGTTCATTTCAGGGTTTAGGATTATGTACTCGTTATTTGGAGTCTACTTAGTCTTCATTCTATTCAACAAAGTCCTATGTGCTGCCTGCCATTGAAATTATTTTAGCAATCTTGTGTTCCATTGTTGTGGCACTATTTAAATATTTATCACTTCCTCCTGAAGGCATTTCATCAATCACACAATCAATTAATCCTTGACATGTACCTTTGTTATGTTAGACATTCTCAGAGTTGCAAAGTAAATAAAGGGGCTAAGTTCTTAAACTTGTAGCTCATGATTTTTGCTTTCAGGCATATTGAACTGTTTTTCTGGAGGAACCTGATGCTTTTCCATGGCTGGGGTCTTAGGAGTTGAAGCCGGGTTAGTAGATGAAAGGATAAACAAAGTAGGTGGCCTCCACAAAGGGACACCTTGAGAAACAAGGAAAGCCCAAAGATCAAGTCCATAGTTGCAGGCAGAGACACACTCCCACATCCAGAGTGGAGAAATGACTCTTATAGGCTATAAATCAAAGTGAAAGATTCAGAATGAAAGACTAAAGATGATCTCAAGACAAGGTAAGACAGAGACAGTTTATGTCACAGAAACTAGTGGTGAGAAGAGTATTACCAAGACACCTTGGTGGGGTTAGACAAAATGTCAGGACTGCAGGCCAAACTCTGATGCCATAAAAGCAGACCAGCTGTTCTCCACACAAACTGGGCCTTTGTACACTCTGATGGAGCATGTCCATGGGGAAAATGGCAGTCGGTTTTCTGGTAGGGTTTGTGGTAATGTAATTTCTTGTGGCAATAAAGTCCCTGGATGGTGGTGACAGCAGATTTGCAGTAGCACGGGCTGAGCCTGCCTCTGGTTTCTGAGCACAGCTGCCTCCGTCACAATTGGCTGGTCTTGTACTGGAGGGCATCAGTTTTCATCAGGACAGAGGGCTCACCAGGGGTGGAGAGCCTCAAACCCAAGACAAAACGCCAGGGAAAAACAAGCTGGAGAGCCATGAGGCTGCGGGCACCTTCCAAGTAGTGCTCAGAGAGTTTAGGGCCAATGAAGACGTGAGTGCATTTCATAAAACCCCTGGCTAACTGGGCCCGTGAGAGCTCTGAACAGTGGAATCTGGTTCCCACACTCCTTGTGCTGTGGGATGGAGGCCGTGCTCTGAGGGGCAGTAATGGAGATATTGGGCGTGACCCACAATGACAAAGTGAAAGTCTTGAAAAACTCAAGAAACACCAGTCCAGGAGGCAACCTTTACAGAGTACTGGTGGCTGTTGGCCAAAGGATTTTATTATGGGTGATACATACGTGTCTACACAGTGAACTATGGTACAAAGGAATAGAAAAAAATTAATGGCAAAGCATAAAGCAAAGAGCACTAAAAAAGGATTGTGGTAAGAGATGGAATCATACAAAAGGTACTATTTCAATGAGATGCAAAAAACTGAACCTATATTAAAATTGTGGTAAAGATGTGACATTTTAGAGCTGGGATTGTGGCTCAGTGGTAGAGCACTTGGCCTCACACATGTGAGGCACTGAGTTCGATCCTTAACACCACATAAAAATAAAATTAAATAAAGATATTGTATTCATATTTTTAAAAGAACTTCAAAAAAAAAAAAAAAAAACCAGATGTGACATTTTGGGAAGCAGTTAAATGTGATCCTCCAAGAGGCATGTGACTGAGACAGAATTAGAGTTCTAGAACAGTGAGTGCTAGTTGGGTTTGTGAAGCTGAACCAGACATGGGGTTGTGGAATCAAATAGAATGAAGATAGATTAGAGAAGAATATTTTTGAATCCATGATTCAAAGGGTAGAAGCAGCGTGGAAAAGGATGAATCTGCTATGCCGGTAGGAAAAAAAGAGCTTCCCACAACCCCGTGCAGTCGTTAATAATGGAAATGTGTTCAAAAGGCAGAAGTTGTTGGGCACAGTGGCGCACACCTGTAATCCCAGCACTTTGGGAGGCTGAGACAGGAGGATCGCGAATTCAAAGCCAGCCTCAGCAATGGCGAAGCGCTTAGCAACTCAGTGAGACCCTGTCTCTACATAAAGCACAAAACAGGGCTGGGGATGTGGCTCACTGGTTGAGTGCCCCTGGGTACAAACCAAAAAAAGATTTTCCTGCTTGCCAAGGAGATGTACTTACCATTTTCCTAAGAATAGAAATATTCACAAGCCGGGCGCGGTGGCGCAAGCCTATAATCCCAGTACATAGGGAGGCTGAGACAGGAGAATCTCGAGTTCAAAGCCAGCCTCAGCAATGGCGAGGTGCTAAGCAACTCAGTGAGACCCTGTCTCTACATAAAACACAAAATAGGGCTGGGGATGTGGCTCAGTGGTTGAGTGCCCCTGAGTTCAATCCCTAGTACCAAAATATATATATATAATATTTACACAAATAATAGTACACATATGCTAACATTTTTGAGTTTCCCAACTTCCTATTCATTTGTAGGAAGGGTTCCTGTGGAGATGTTGTTTCACATTAGCAGAAAGACCATTAGGCTAATAATGGGTCCCAAATGGGCAAAATCAAACAAACAAAAAGTAGCAGTGGACTCCCTGGAACCTGTCCTCACAGGTACAGCTACCCCTCTTCATATTTCCTATTCAGTTTGCTCTCAGGGGAAAAGATATTAAATGTTTTAGACTTAAATTTTATTTTTTTTATTTTTCTGACTTTTAAAAGCAATTGTAATTTTTCCTGTTTGTTTTTTTCTTTGAGCACTGGTTACTACATGGATATTAAAATATACTCCAGAAATAATAAAAAAGGATGGGAATATAAGCTCTTAGTTATCCTATAGGACATATAAGTCTGGTTGGAGCACATCAACATACAGAAGAATATTAAATCAGTTTCTGAGAAAGGAACATTTCTGTGAGTGCCTGGAAGTTAAAGTGTGAGAGCCGATGTGATCAGCAATTTTCCTTTAAAGCTTGAGCCCTTATTATTATTATTTTTTGTTGTGAAACAAGTCTTATAAACTGGTTTGACCATAAAATGTAACATTTATTCATAAATAAAACCTTGAATTTCAGAAATAATAATTTTGTCATTAAGCATTAAACTACAACAGAATTCAATGTAGTAGTTATTGTGAATGTTTATCTCAACAGCAAAAGTATATGTAGTCATTAGCACTTCCTAACCTGGTCTGTTCTGTAGGGCTAAAAGATGTCTGTTATCATGAGAACAGGCGCAGTGTGGCAGGGGTATGGAAAGTTAGTTAAAACCTCATGAGAGATAATGTGAATAAAATAATCACACGCGAATCCTGGGATTTTTTAAAAAAAAATATTTTCAATGAAGTGTTATCTATATAGCAAGTGCATTTTGCTAGATTGGATATAAAGTTCCTGCTTATTTTACCTTGAAACTGAACAACTGTCACAGTTAACAAAAAGGAAGGAAAAGAAAGGTGGGAAGATAAATGGAAGGAAAGGGAAGAAAGCGTGGGGGGGGGTTAATAAAAAGGAAAGCAGGAGAAAGGAAAGCTAGGAGAAGATGGAAGAGAGACAGAAAAGCAGGGGATATCTGATGAGTATTCATGGGAGCTGGAACTAGCTGAAGGCAATGTTTGTAATTGCCAGGCTACTTAAAACCTAAGTACCCAGACAGAGCCTGTGAATAAGCACCATTGTCATTATTAAAGCGAAATAGCTACAAAGTCTCCAAACTGTCCCTGAGGGTGTTTTTCCTGTTATTTATTCTTTGGGCCAACACATCCAACATGCAGAGTTTAGTGCTTTAGCTATCACCTTTACAAAGTCTGGGTAAAATCCTGTTGGCTGGAGTGGGAGAGAAAGTGAATCACATACACACACCCCAATCCTGCCACAATAGAAAAATGCTTTTATGTTTTGCTTTTCCACCATTTATTCCATAGAAGTACAGATTATCTTCTCGATACATTTTCTTTACATCTTGGTCACTCACCTGTATTCTACAATTATTAATTTTAGCAAAGCTGGCAGCATTTCTCCTTCAATTTGGAAACATCACTTTGGACGATGCAATCCTGCTTGCCAATGGCTGTTTGCCCAACCAGTTCCCTTAATCTTCTGGACTCCATTTAGCTCACTTGCAAATGAAATGGCTGGGCCGTGGTATCCCTATGGTGTCTTCAGTTCCCTGATACTTTATGATTCTCTGAATACACACTCTACCACCTGTGCAGGTAGTGTTCCATAAATGTATGGAAGTCTAAAGTGCGTAGGACACTGTGCTTGGGCAAGTGCATCAAATCCTTGGGTTATTATTATTATTATTTTTTTGTCAACTAAATACTGAAGCTGCTTTAGGATCCTACTTTTCATTATTAGGATCCTACTTTTATTTACTCCATGCTCCTAGAAATTTGTCAGGTGAAGAGTTCTTTGTCACACCTTCTCCCACCGCCTTGGGCCCATCTCCAATATGTTTTTCTAATTATGGCTTTTATTACCCTCTCCAGAATCACCCATTGCTCCCACTTATCCTCTCATCCCTAACTTGCTGAAAATTTCAGTTTCTCCAATTTAGCTTTTGTTAGCTAGGTGATCAGAGGAGCAAACTAATTAAACTAATTTGAAATGCAAATAAATGGTGTCACCTGTTTTATTTCAGTCAGGGAAATTTCCATTGTATAAAAGCCTCAGTTATCTTTAACTGCTGGATTCATTTGTTCATGTATGGCCCCTAAATCATAAGAATACTCCCAATCATACTAAGAAATTGACCTACTGGGGGGCTTTCGTTCCCTTTAGGTTTACTTCATAGGAAGCTGCCCATATTATCTGAGACCTTCATTCTGAACTTTGTTTTTCAGGACTGTAAACAAAAGCAACTGTAAGATTATGGATTATGGGAACTGAACTGAAAGAATAATTTGGCCTGTTTCTCTGTAATTTACTTGTGGATAAACCATCCAATTTCTGATAAAATGTTTAGTATTTTTGAGGAAATCCTCAATTGATATTCATTTTCCAACATTAAAGTCTGACACTTCTTAAACACTACAAACCTCGTGTAACCATGGAAAATTTAAAGATATGAATCACATAGAATTGTACACTGGAGAGCTAAAGGAGTATATCTAGGTTACCACTTCCACACATGGAAGAAATTCTGAAATTATTAATCAAATATGCCCAAAGTTAATGTTTTAGATTATATGAATAAATATCTAATGGGAAATTAGCAAACTACAACATAACTTGTGCTATTGGGAATGTTTCATAAATCTGATATTTCAAAATTAACAGTGGCTATAATGAAATTACAGACTGGTTGTCATGCTGAGAAGCGAACTCAGGACCTCACACACACTAGGCAAGTGCTCCATCACCAACCTACAACCTCAGCCCCAAATTACAGATTTAAATAACCAATATCAAGAGGAAAGTAATGTAGGCATATAAGGAATATGTTAGAGGTGGTTTATGAAATAAGACAAAGCCCAGGCAACATAAAGACATTCAAGGCAACTACGCTTCATGTAATGAAAGCAAAGCCAAGCTGTGGTTCGTTCTTTTTTAAAACAGGATGCTTCCAAAATTGATGAACTGACAGAAATGATAAGATGGTACTCTCTATGTACAGAGGTAGAAGTAAATAAATACATGAGAAAGAAATAGCATGAGAACTCCCCCAATATGGTGAATACAAAACAAAGCAGGTCCTAAAGATTCCTTCAATACAAATTGTATTATTATATAAATTATATATTCTTATGTTACAGACAGAATAGTTTAAAATTATTTTCATTGGAAGAGACTGGGAAGTGAATCTTTTGATTGATTTGCTTGTTTTCACATCTTGGTATTGACATGTAAAAAGAAATCCTGTATCAACAGAACTAGATAGGAATACTAAGATTTGAGGCATTCTTTAGAAGTAATGGCATAACAGCTGTTCTGGTTCAGTTTAGCTTTTCACTGCTATTGTTTGGTTATAAGAGCAAACTACATGAACACCCAAAGAAAATTACGTGGCATTATTGGAACCAATCCTAAGGAAATGCCAATCCATGGAGATTTGTGAATTGAAACATTTGACAATAGTTCTTTTTCAGATGCTGTCTCTTGCCTGGAATATGGAGCCCCTGTTGATGCCTAAGGTTCTTAAGAACCATGAAGAAACTGAATGCAATGCTAGAATTTCTTATACTAAATCAATAGAGCAAAAGAACTTAGTCAAGCAAAACAGACTCTCAGGTAGGTCCCTTTGCCCTTCGACAACGTCCAGATCCACAATTTGGGAAAGGTTGTAGACTTTAGAGTTATTCCAAATTTCCAGCTCTGAGTAAGCATCATGAAAGAACTGCAGAGTGCAAAGAGTGATGTGTGTTGAGCAGCAGGTACAGGCAGAGTCCCAGGGAGGACAGAGCACAATGGATCCCTGCTGCTCTGAGGCAAAACCAAGTCAACAGGGTGACATCCAGAATGTGTGATCTGAGCTCACTGCTTCCTAGTACCTTCCTGTCCTACCCTATAACAGCCTGAGACCACCTGTAGCTGCAGCTAAAGGCACAAAATCTCATTTTAATTGGTATGTTTTTTCCTAGCAACAAATCATCGGGATACCAAAGCAGACTCTTTCCTAGATATTCTTAAGGCTGATTTATCAATTTTGGACAGACTATGGTGAATCCATTTAAGAATTACCTAAGCATGAAGTGATCACTTCAGAATGAAGGGTTCAAGAAGGCCAGTGAAGCTGGGCGCGGCAGCACACGCCTGTAATCCCAGCACTTAGGAAGGCTGAGGCAGGAGAATTGCGAGTTCAAAGCCAGCCTCAGCAATGGTGAGGTGCTAAGCAACTCAGTGTCTCTACATAAAACACAAAATAGGGCTGGGGATGTGGCTCAGTGGTCAAGTGCCCCTGAGTTTAATTCTCGGTACCAAAAAATTAAAAAAAAAAAAAAGGTCAGTATCATTTGTATCTGAATCTCTGGCAGCTAAAACAGTATGTGGCATGGAGTGGGCACTGTGAATGACAAACTGAGTCACAGACACGCTGATCCAGAATCCAGTATTATAGCGATTTTCTACAGATTTTCAGGAAATTTGATTTTCTGATTTTCATTCTCATTATAATAAGCATAAGTTCCTCTTGCCCGGTTATCCAAAGGATGTCTAAATTATTGGTCAACTTTTATTGCAATCTGTGGCAGCTAAACCCCTTTCTATTATACCCTACTATTCTGAAACAAAATTATTTTTCTTTCTTTCATATACCTTCTTTATAATTCGAGTACCTACAAGATAATTAATATCTTGTTATCTTCCCAACATAAGTCATAGGCATTCTGATCCATATATGATGAAGAGAAAGAGTTACCCTATTTTTTCTAATTATCAGGCATATGAGAGTCTTGAGTACTTACAAGCATAACATCAGACATAATTATTGTGTCCCAATATGCCACAAATATAGGATATCATATGGGCAATTTATTTTATGATTCATTAATAATTCCTAGTTGAGTTGGTATCCACAGAGGATTGGTTGCAAGATTGGTTTCTGAATCCCTGTGATCATCAAAATCCACTGATATTCAAATCCCTTGTATAAAATGACATAGTTTGGAATATAAATTCCACACCACTTTCACTATATTAAACCATTTCTAAATTACTTAGTAACCCATATAATGTAAGTACCGTGTAAGTAGTTGGTATTTTGTGTCGTGTGGAGAACAATGACAAGAATCAAAGTCTGTACATGTTCAAGGCAGATATACTTTTCCGGATGTGTTCTATTGCAGCTGATTAAATCTGTGGATGTGGAAGCTAGGGCTATAGAGGGACCAACTGTATTTTGTTTGGTATGAAATCTGGAGAAAGTTAAAATACGTTTTTCTAAAGGATACATTTTCATATAAAGTATATACAAATTTCTGTTTGTGGAAATAAGAGATTGAATTAGTAGAACTGTCCATGCCTTTTTGCTCCTCTGAACACATTCCATCGCTCCTACCAGGGACATGAGGTAATGTTACATTTTTAGCATCTATAATGTTAAATGGGGCTACAGCCAATGAGGCAGCAATAAAAGAGAAAGACAGACAGATAGATTGAGGACATTGGAGGGAGGGAGAAAGTGGAGGGAGAGAGAAAGGAATAGCGATTGTAGTAATAGAAAGTTTCAAACTTCGAACTAAATGAAAGTCATACATTTGGAAAATAACAAGCAAATAGAGACTAAAATGTACCCATTCATATAAATCTAATAATATTTACTCACCCAAGAATGCATGTTTCATCCTTAGTCTCTAAAGCTTTCTTAGTATGTTTTAGTTATCCATAATCATTGAGATATTCTCCCCCATCTCTCTTTCTCAGCAGAATCTCAAATTAGTGGTAACTATGTATCCTAAATGAAAATCAGAAAGATTATACTTTTCTGACATCAAGCTTATTCAGTATATTTCTGCCTCTCATATGAAGATGAATCATTAAGAGCTAATTTTACCCCTCGCTGAATGGCCTCACCTCATCCTTTTTCCCAATTTGTGGCCTCGTTAAAGTATTTATGAGATAGACATGAAGCCTTCATCCCTCAGTCCCTCCAATACCTTCAGAAGCTCCTCAGGTCAGGCTTCCAGACCCATGCCTGATCTCAGGGCTTCAGTCCCCTCCTCAACTCTGTGCTTTCAGCCTTAGTACTTCATGTTTCCCAACATTACCCTTCTTGTCCCTTCAGATTACTCTGTGGTCCTCGTTCACTGAGGCTATCATCTATATGTCCATTCCTTGCCTAACAATCTAGACACCTCCCTTCCTCAAACAGCCGGTTTCAGCCCCTAGTTCAGTGCCTAAAATACAATAAATTTATGTTTAATTGATAAGGAGTAAATGAATGAGCTGCACGGCATCTGAAATCTGCACTTCATGTCATCCTGGATTTATAAAGCTGTAGCAAAATTTTAACAAAGCCACAATGGAAGAAGCAGAGAAAATATATTAAGTGTATAGATTTTTAATTTTTTTTGTCTAGGGAATATGACATTTACAATGATTCTCTACTTGGGCTAGCTTATTTACTTATACAAGAATATGGATTAAAAGAACCAAGTTATGAAGCCCAAAGTAGCAAATATTCTTTTTTTAATTTTTTCGGTACCCAGGATTGAACTCAGGAGTACCACTGACCCGCACCTTCAGCCCTATTTTGTGTTTTATTAGAGACAGGGTCTCACTGCGTTGCTTAGCGCCTCGCCGTTGCTGAGGCTGGCTTTGAACTCGCGATTCTCCAGTCTCAGCCTCTCAAAGTAGCAAATATTCTTAATGGGCCATCTAGCTACTCAGAACCACGTCCTGGTAATTTAACTACTTTTGTTGTGTCCTTTTATCAACAAATAGATTACATGTCAAATCAAGAGTGATATACCCTGGTTTTAACTAATGTGTTAAGTATATTTGTATGTTGAGAATGTTCCAAATAATATACTAAACATTATTGAGCAAATTATAAAGTCCCAGTTCTTATGGAACATATTATTTAGTAAGGTAGTGAAATATTACAGGTTATTATTACAAAGTAAATCATGAATTACAAAAGTGACAGAAACTTTAAGAAATACTATTAAATTTGTCAACTAGGTTAGAAAACATAGCATATGGCATCACAGATTAGAATTTAGCCTTACATGCTGAAATACACATGTATATTTATCATGCTATAACCTAGAAAGCCAAGATATAAACGTAGATGGGTGTATTTGAGAAAGCAGATAGGATTATATTTTTTTTCCAAAATGTCAATGTTTATATAAGAAATAAATTGGAAAAATTCAGATGTAAACACATTTGGAGAAAAGTAAAACTGGAAATATGCATTACACACACACACACACAATCACACACACACACACACATACAGTTATGCCTCGGTGTCTGTGGATGATTGATTCCAGGATGCCTGATGGATACCAAAATCTGTGCCTGTTCAAGTCCCTTATACAAAATGGGGCAGAATTTGCACACAACCAAAGGACATCATTCCATATAATTTAAAACATCTCTAGATTATTTATAAAACCTACTACAATGTAAATGCAATATAACTAGTTGTTATACTGTATTGTTGAAGGAATAATGACAAGAAAAGGTCTGCTCTTATTTAGCACAGATGCACTTTTTAGAAGTATTTTCAGTCTCCATGGTTTTCTATCTATGTATGCAACCGTAAACTTGAAATCTAGTGAAGGTAAGTTCACTCTAATAATAGAGCATCAAATAGAAAGGTTTAAAGTGACCAAGCTAAACTAAAACTAAATGCCAAGTTCTCTGCACTTATTTCTACATTAGTAACAAAAGCCTGTTTTTAATACTTTGAATAGATGTACTTCTTGTTCTCATGAGAAGATTTGATCATTCAATGTGGTTTTTAATGTAGATAAGATTACATTAAGACTTCCAAATGTTAATAGGACTTATGTTGGATTAAAAAAAATTCAATTATTTTTAAAAAGATAGAGAAAGCTAGATTAAACAAGTTTCCATATGTGAGGACCTCTCAGGTTCATTGATAAATATCACACAGCTTCTTGGGACTATAGACCCAGGCCTTTCTAGATATGTCACATCAGGAGCTTTCTTGCAAAACATCTTGCAAGTCCAGTTTTCCCAAGAAAACATTGAGATGGCTTTTAAAGGAGAGTTTTGAAAAGGCCCATTCATTTCTAGCAATTGTTAACACTATGCTACACAGAGTAGCTAATTAACTACAAGAGTTCTCCAATTAGTCACATAGAAATGAAAATATATAATGATCAGAACATAATTCATTATTAAAGATAGGGTGGTGGTAATTGAGAGGTGCCACAGGAAATATTCAAATATTTTCTTGATGAAATCATAGCCATAATTGTTAATTTGAGAAAAATATAATCAAAAAGGAGAAAATATGAAATTTTGCTGTCAAAAAAGAGAATGAATTTAATAATACATTGTTGGTGGAACTGCAAATTAGAACAATCACTTTGGAAAGCAGTATGAAGATTCCTCAAAAAATTAGAACCACCATATGACCCGGCTATCCTGCTTCTTGGTATTTATTTAACAACAACAACAACAAAAGCATACAATAGCGATAGAATGTTTACAGCAGCACAATTCACAATAGTCAATTTATGGGACCAGCCCAGGCGTCCATTAACAGATGAATGGATTGAGAAAATGTGGCATATATACACGATGGAGTTTTATTCCACAATAAAAAAGAATGAAATTGTGGCATTTGCCGCTAAATGGATGAAAATGAAGAACATCATGTTAGGTGAAATAAGCCAGATTCAGAAATTTAAGGGTCAGCCTGGCATGGTGTGGAATGCCTGCAAGCCCAGGGTCTCAGGAGGCTGAGGCTGGACGTCTGCAATTCAAAGCCCCAGCCTCCGCAATTCAGCAAGCCCCTAAGCAACTCAGTGAGACCCTGCCTCCAAATAAAAAATAATTTTAAAAAAGTACTGGGGCTGTAGCTCAGTGCATTAAGTGCCCCTGGGTTCAATTCCTGGTACCAAGAAAAGAAAAGAAAAGAAAAGAAAAAAGTCAAGGGTCAAATGTTTTTGCTCATATGTAGAAGCCAGAGAAAATTAAGGCTTAAAAAAAAAAAAAAAAAAAAAAGATTCCATGAAAATAGAGGAGAGATCAACAGAGTAGAGGAAGTGAATTGAGAGGGAAAAAAGGTGGGAGAGAAACTGTGGAATAAAATTAACCAAAGTATGCTAGGTGCCTATATGAACATACCACAGTGAATTTCACCTTCATATATGTCTATTCGACATCAATCAAAAAAGCAATAAATAAATGGAAGGAGGACCATTAAAGAAAGGGGAAACGGGGCAGGGAGGAGGAGAGGGAAAGAGCAGGTTTCTGGAGACTGAAGTGGAATAATTATATTCCTTGCTTGTACGATTAGGTCAAAATGAATCTCATGCGTAACTATAATGTACTAATAAAAACATTAAAAACAATTTTTGTTATAATCATTACAAAAAGCATGATCTATGGTTGGCTTACTGATTTCAGGTGATTTTACTTTAATCGTATGTGTTCCATAATGATCAGCCATCCAATTTTGAAAGAAATACAATGATTTAAGAATATCTAAACTAGCTACAGAATTAATAGGAACTTACTTTGCTGATTTAATCATAGGTAGTGTAAGAGTATTATTCAAGAACATCTTAAGAAACTATAATAAATTTTTATAATGCTCACCAAAAAAAAAAAAAGTGGTAAAAAATATCTAGATTGGTAGAATGCCTGTTCAGTATATACTAAAATAAGACTTTCTCTCTGGGCATGGTGTGGCACTCTGTAATCATAGCGATTCTGGAGGCTGAGACCAAGTTCAAGGCCAGACTCAACAATATAACAAAAACCTATCTCAAAATTAAAAATAAAAAGGACTGGGAATGTATGTATGGTAGAGCACTCCTGAGTTCCATTCCCAGTCCTAGAAAAATAAATCAGTTTATAAATTAAAATTTAAAAAAAAAACAAACCCTTTCTGACCCTTGGCGCTGCCGCCATGCTGGCCTGAACAGCTCTGGGCTGTGGAGAATTCTGTGTACTGGAGAATATTTAATAGCATCCCTGGCCTCTGCCCTCTGGTTGCCAATGACACTTTTCTTTCCCTGGTTGGAACAATCAAAAGTGTCTCCATTTAAATATTGCCAGATACTTTCTAGGAGTCCATTCAGACCAGTTTAGAAGTATTTATTGAAACAGAAGAAACATACTCTCGGAAACAAATTGTAAGAGACACAAGAGTGGCAGGTGCAGACAGACAAGGGACATGAGTGGACAACAGAAAAGTAAATATTGTCTTTCAAAGCACAGGCCAATGAGATAGGGAAAGTCAGAACATTCCTTTCAAGATTTATGGGATGGATGAAGGAACAAGGCCGGCCCATCATTTTATGAACAAATGATATAAGATCAAATCAGTGTTGAGGCTGAAAATAATCTTCATTTCAGCTATGTTACTCTCATACCACTATTGATATCAACACATCATTTCATATAGGAGACATTTAATTCAACATTTGAAAAGAGTTTATTATTAAATTCATTCATTAGATATGCTTTACAATATTATTTCTATGGCATTTAAGAAAAACATCCTTCCCTTTGTTTTAATAGAAATTTTGGTGGGTCCAATCTCCAGAACTAATGATTCTTGATAGAGAGAGGCAACAGGGAAATTTATGTTCTTTGTCACAGATTATTAAGCATTTGTAAAACCCTTATTCATAGCCTTTAGGTAAATATTATTTGAGTTAATAAAAACAAAAATTGACCCTATGATGATTATAGTTAAAGCCAAGTTTTAAAAATGATGAATAGGATACCATTCAATGAGGTAAAATATTTCACTATTTTCTTACTTACTTGTATATATATATATAGTTGTCACATGTGATTCATTTGGTACATTCCTCTTCTTGCACCTCTAAGAACTAGTATCTAAGAAATAATCTCAATCAAGAAAAGAAAATTGAATTTATATAAGCACCAAAGGCAAGTATTATCCAATAATACTACAAAATATTGTTTTGTCCCAAATAGTTTTCTTGCTCTCCTCAGTTATCATTTGCTTGGAGAGGTTATTTAAAGATAAGGGATTTGAGCTGGTCCACTGACAATCAATCAGTAAGACTTTTAATGGAAAACTCTACTCAATATAGCAGACTATAATGAAAAAACAAAACAACAAACCCAAAATAATCCCCTTTGTTATAAAAATGAATATCCACATGAATCATTCTTAATCTTTTTATAAACTGTTTCTTGTCAGGTAGTTTTACATATTTATATACTTCTGAAAACAATCGCTTCATGTTTTTACTGATCCTATGCCTATTTTTCAATTTTTCTAAAATTACTCTTCTAATCTTTTTGATTATTTTAAACAATGAAATACGACTTCATAAGAAACTCTATTTAAGAAACAGTATTAGCAGTCAACCTTTATTTCTAAATGAAACAGATATTTCTCAGTTATCCAAAAGATAAAAGAGAAGTACTAGAGAATATGTGGAGAAGAGGAAACTCTGGAATGTTGTTGGTGGGAATGTAAATTTGGACAGCCATGATGGAAAAGAGCATGGCAGTTTCTCAGAAACAAAAATAGAGGTAGCAAGCAATCCAACAATCCCACCTCTGGTTGTGCATGTGATGGAAATAAAATCACATCCCCAAGAGCCTCTGCACTCATGTGTTTACAGCAGGAATGTTCACAAAAGCTAAATTAAGCAAACAACCTAAGCCTCCACCAGTGGGTAAATGAATGAATTGCAGTTTGTGTGTGCATTAATAAAAATAAATATTTATTTTCAAATATAAGTATTTCATACATATTGCATGTTTTATTCTGTTGTGTACATATCTGCCGACAGTGGTATATATGTACAGTGGAATATTAAGCCATAAAAGACAGAAATCTTGCCATTTGCTACAACATGAATAACTCTGGAAGATATTATGTTGGGGGAAATTGAGCCAGATTCAGAAAGAGGAGTACCATAGGACCTCAACGACATGAGGAATCTGAAGAACTACAGTCACAGCAACTGAGTAGAAGGACTGGACTGTGGGCGACAGGGTGGGACAGGGTGGGACATGGAAGGCTGGCCAAAGAATGCAAACTTTCACGTACACAATGAAGGTCTGAGGATCTGATATGTGGCAGGGTACCTATGGTCAGTAACACCATCTTATATTGGTCAAATGTGTGAAGAAAGTAGATCTTAAATGTCATCACAGGAAAAAAGAGAGAGATATGTGAGGTGACATGTGTGAGGTTGAACAGATAATCATTCTCCGATGCCCATGCACAACAAGTTGTCATTTTGTGCATGATATACATGCACTGCATTGTCAATTATAACCCAGTAAAACTAGAAAAAAATATTTATCAAGCAATTGGTGTTTGTCAGGTACTAATTTAATTTGACATGTATCAGTGGGGGGGGAGGGCAAAGAAATAAATATCTCTAAAATGTGGCTTATGCTCTCGTGCCAGACACAGTTAAGAAAAAAAAATATCATGCATACATAATGTAATTTAGAATGACATAAGGAAAAGAAAATGTGGAAGAGAGAAAAGTGCTTAATTAGGTGTAGGTCTTATTGAAAAGGTGATGCTGCTGGCTGCAGTGGCTCCCATCTGTGATTCCAGTGATTTGGGGGGCTGAGGCAGGAGAATTTCAAGTTTGAGGTCAGCCTCAGTAACTTAGCAAGACCCTATCTCCAAATAAAAAAGAAATACATAAGAAAGGATGGAAGATATAGCTCAGTCGTAATGGGGTTCAATCCCTAGTACCAAATTTTTCTTTTTTAAATTTAAAAAGTCATGTTTGAGCAGATGGTAGAAGTGACAGAAGCACTATCATGAGGGGACATCTGGAGATTCATGGCCAGTGCAAAGGTCCTGAGGCTAACAGGGTTGGCATGTTCAAAGGCCTGGAAGAAGAGCAGCATAAATAAAACTGTAGACAAAGGGTAAAAATAGAAGGTGATGAAAACAGAGGTAATGCAGGCAGTTCATAGAAGTCACTTTAGGTACTTTGATTTTTATCCTAAGTGGATAGCTCTCTCAAGGTGTTAAACCGAGGAGTGATATAATTTGACTTTCAATTAACAGATCACTCTGCTATGTTGAAAGCAGTTCTTAATGAGAAGGGCTAGAAGCTTGCAAGCCAGTGAGCAGTCTGTTGCAATCACCTAGGTGTGAGATGATAATGGTTGGAGAGAGCTGAAGAAGTGGATGAAGCGTGAATGTCTGGGCTCTAGATATGTTTTCAAGTGGGTCCAACAGGATTCTCCTGCCAATTAAATATGGACTCTAGAGAAAGAGCTAAGAGTGACTTCAAATTATTGGATTGAAAAGTTAGAACAGAGTTAAACTGCTAAAATCTGTGGGAGGGAAAACTAAGGACAGTGCATGCACGGGCAAAGTGGGGAAGCTCGTGCCTGACCATACTGAAAAAAATGAAAAATGTTAGTTTCAATGCTCAGAATCATGTATAGGTGCGAGAGTGCTGAACCCATTATTCCATCCAGATATGAATTTCTGAGCATGCATTTTTTGACATCAAATCGAATGCTTGTTCAGAAATAATGCATGACCATCTTGCTGTGTCCAAACAAAAACTCGGTACTGTCCCCCTCTGTCATGTTCCTCCTCTGGCGTCGATGACATCTTTAGAAGAGAACACTGACATTGTAGTTGTCCCTGTGGAATGTCTCAGCATCGTCCCAAGCTCCTTTCTTTTTTTAACCTCACACATCAGATGTTGAAGTATCTCTTGACTATGTTCCATCCTTCCTTGCTACAGATGAACCCTATACTATTTCTTGCCTGAGTCATTGCAGGGTTCCATTAATCCCTCAGGACTCAACAGCTCCGTGCCATTAAAGGAATTATTTTTTTCCTTTAAGTGTCCTCTAAAGCACTGTTGTCATCTGAAAGAGTTTCATATCCCTCCCTATTTGGTGTGAATCTTTTCTTCTGTGCTCCCATAATATTCCGACATGTGTCCACTATCACTTATATGACCAATCGGCATCATTTATCTGTCAAATGTTTCATGTATGAATTATTCATAGCAGTGCTAGTACAATGAATCTTCCGGATTGTGGATTTGAGGCCTGGTTGTGGGATAGGCTGAGGTGAATTGGTACTAGGAGTTCTAGGAAGCCCTCTCTTGTGGTTGAGTGTACTGAGCAGCCAGCTGCTGCCAGCTGCGGTTCCTCATCTCTGAGTCTGGGAAGCCTATTTCATTTCATTTCGCACATCACTCACTCCGATTTCTGACTGCTTTCCTCCCCGCACCCATGCCATAGCTCTTGTACTAGATTTGAGCTTTGACCCAATGGTTACGTCTTCAGAGCTCTTTCTTATCCAACCATTAAATCCTAATTCCTCCCAAATCTCCTCTCCCTCCTACAAATATTTGCTCCACTGGATCCTATTGCTTCTCCCTCAGTTCTGATCATATTTCAGGCAAATTGAGACAACAGTCCCAGGGGTTTTGAGTGCATATGAATATCCACGATAGTTTCTAAAACATAGTTTTTGGACTTACTCGTTTTTTAATTTATATACGTGCAGAATGAGTGACGACCAGGGTGCAATGGTGTACTTTGCTACACTTTTACATGCATTTTATGTGCATTATGACCTAAGCTGATGCCACCAGTATGAAACCTTACACAATATTCCTACTGATTCTATGAGGAAATAAATTTCAACTTCCAAACAAATTCACTTTTGGAATTTACTGCTTCAGAAGCATAGGAATAGACTCACCAAAAAAGGGGCACATGCGAGTGTTTGCTTAAATATTTTGTAAAACTATACTACCAAATGCATGCAAGTGGTAACTATGATAATACAAGGAAAAGAAAGATTGAATGAATCATGGATAACCAATTATGATACGTTGATAATGATTATAGCCTAATACAACCTCTATAAAAATGATATTGTTAGCCGGGCGTGGTGGTACATGTCTGTAATCCTACTGGCTTAGGAGGCTGAGGAAGGAGAATCCTGAGTTTAAAGCCAGCCTTAGCAAAATTGAGGTGCTAAGCAACTTAGTGAGATCCTCTCTCTAAATGAAATAAAAAATAAGGCTGGGAATGTGGCTCACTGGTTGAGTGCCCCTGAGTTCAATCCTTGGTACCAAAAAAAACAAATAAATAAAATGATATCGCTAAATGCATCAGAAAAGTATTTTTATGTATTATAGCCTTCTAACTCTTGTTTTATGCTGTATTAATCACAAGTTAAATTTTTATTTAATGGTATATATTTCCAACATTATCTCATTTTTATGACATTATGATGTTGGTATTTTAATTGAATATATATCTCCATATTATATATAATACATATTTATATATGTGAGTATATATATATTTACATATATATGTATGTATTTATAAAATCTGGAATATCTGTTGGACCATTTAAACATGGTTATATAATGTTTTAATTAATCATTCAAGGGTACTAATTTATGGAATGACTAGAAGTGTTTAGCTCTCAATAATTAAGAGAAAAAAATGTATAAAAACTTAAAACACATTTAAATTTTAAAAAATCAATATTATCATTATAGTCTTTTTTAAAATATTGTTTTAGTTGTTGAAAGACCTTTATTTTATTTATTTATATGTGGTGCTGAGAATCGAACCCAGTGCCTCACACATGCTAGGCAAGCACTCTACCACTGAGCTACAGCTCCAGCCCCATCATTATAGTCTTTTAATAACATTCCTCTATTTTTTCCTACTATAAGAGTGTTCAGTATGAGATATACAAATGATTCAAGCATGACATCTTTTTGAATTATTACTGGTTCATAGTAAAATTATCATAACTGATTAGAAGAAAGAAAACCTTCAGTTACTTTTGTGTTCGTGATGAATTAAACATTAGGCATTTTACTTTAAAAGCATGTTCTATGCTTTATTGAACATTGCCAAATTCTTTGGAAAATGTCTTAGTAATCATATGTTATGTTTTCCAAGATACCGAAGAAAGCTGAAAAAAGAAATAAAACTCACCCACATCACAATAGATTTTCTACTGCTTCACAATCTGGAAGTTTAAAGATAATTATTGTACATTAGAGTTTCGCAAGGGCACCATATTTTAATTTTAAGCTGTGAATGTTCACAGAGGTATGTAAAAAGAACCAAAATGTTGTTTTGTAGATGACTAACAATAATTCTTTATGTGGGTATAGGGGTTTAGCTTATAGAATTATCACACACAGACACACACACACCCCTTCCTCCCAAATCCACTACTGATCATTTGAAACTTGTAATACCTGCGTGAGAAAGATTGGTCCCATCTAAAAGATTAGATATATGATCAGCAGAGAATTTTTACGAAGATGACATGTAAAAATAAATCATTCTTTTAAGCATATTTATAAATGTGAGATGTACTTAAAATTTATTCCACATTTTGTAAAACTATACAGAAGAAAGATCTGAATGGTCACCAAGGGTCATAAAGAAGAATCTATGTAGCCGGGTGCGGTGGCTCAAGCCTGTAATCCCAGCACTTAGGGAGGCTGAGACAGGAGAATAGCGAGTTCAAAGCCAGCCTCAGCAATGGTGAGGTGCTAAGCAACTCAGTGAGACCCTGTCTGTACATTAAACACAAAATAGGGCTGGGGATGTGGCTCAGTGGTCGAGTGCCCCTGAGTTCGATCCCCAGTAACAAAAATAAATAAATAAATCTGTGTTCAAAGTCATGAAAAAAATCACCCAATGTGCAAGTCCATGGAACAAAACAGGAGAAGACCTAGACCTACGTCCTTAGTCAAAGGAGAGGAAAACTAAGAAATGACCTAGGAGGACCTTCTTGTTCACCAGAAGCTCAGCGACTATTCAGAGAATGGAAATCTAGTCATGCTATGGGATCTGCTGCCACAAACAACAATGAAATAAACTCTAATTTATTTGCAGAATATTGCTACAGGACATTACAAGAAATAACCATGTATGTACACACATATGCATATGTGCATGAATACATCATTTAGTGATGTATTTAGTGAAGCCAGCTTCACTAAATAACCTAAAAATTAAGAAGTAATTCATTTCTTCAGGATCAACTTTTCTTAAAGTACATGAGTGAAATATGACCAGAAAATGCCTATGAATTAAGACAGTTTTAAATGTGCTATTAACCAAGTCTTAAAATATCTTCAATAGGCCAAATGTTACTGCATTTATTTTATGGTTAAAGAAAGCAAACTTTACAAAAAGGAACTCGTTCATGGGATACAACTGCAAAATGTTTGGAAAGTTCAATGTGAACTAAATATTGACCCACAAGTTTTCAGGAGGCATTTTATAAGTACTGAGAAAACTTTAAAAATGTGCTTGAGAAACTTACCACTAACTGCCACATTTAGAGATATCTCAAAGGGGCAAATTATAGGAACAAGAGTGTGGGCACCAACTTCCATTTCCAGGGAGGAGCACTACTTGTCCCAGGCAGCAGTAAGAAGTAGGGACAATCACCTGGAGTCCAGGAGAGCTGACCTGGGCACTTAGTTCCTTCTGATCACTTCTACTCATCACCAGAGATAAACCTTTAAAAGAAAGCCATTCCTAAATAAAAATAATTTTATATAAATCAGAGGATGATTTCTCTTTCATCTGCCTACTTTCCTACAAATACACTTATTCATTTCAAAGAATAGTTTAAGAATTGCTGGAGAATGGAAAACTACAACAGAACTTTTATACTGTGGAACTCTTTGATACGGACTCTTGCATAAACTCAAGTGATTTAAAATTATTATTGAGGAAAAGTGAGAGTCTCAGATATTACTAAAGATTGCTAAGAATCTTAAAGATGCAGGATATAGATGTGTGGAAACTTTATTTTTATTTTTTGTGACTTTACCTTATGTAGAGTGAGGCCAGTATGCTGTTAAAAATATTAATCTTATAGCCAGAATATTTTGATTCACTCCCTAGTTTTACCATGTGAAACCTAGGACCCCTCCATTCCTCAGTTTCTGCACTGGATGCATTCCTTTTTCATTGGTTTCAATGATCCCTGCTAGGTTTTCAAAAGAATTTCTATAAAAGTGCCACAAAAAAGTTTTTTTTTTTTTTGTTTTTGTTTTTTTTTGGTACTGGGGATTGAACTCAGGGGTACTCGACCACTGAGCCACATCCCTAGTCCTATTTTGTGTTTTATGTAGAGACAGGGTCTCACTGAGTTGCTTAGTGCCTCGCCGTTGCTGAGGCTGGCTTTGAACTTGTGATTCTCCTGTCTCAGCCTCCCTAAGTGCTGGGATTACAGGCTTGAGCCACCGTGCCTGGCTCACAGAACAGTTATTACTTTTAAACAATAAGTAGGGGGCTGGGGTTGTGGCTCAGAGGTAGAGCGCTCACCTAGCACAGGTGAGGCACTGGGTTCGATCCTCAGCACCACATACAAATTAATAAATAAAAATAAAGTTATAAAAAAAAAGCAATAAGTAAAGAATCTTTGTGATAAGTAACAATTCAAAGCCATGACTTCTAAAGTGTATAAATTAATGTCAGCATATTTTTAAAATTTTTTTTCAAGAATATTGTCCATGTTTTTGGCTAAAATATAGGGGAATATAAAGTTCTAAACTTAGATTTGACATTCCCTCATCACATGCATATTCACAGTTTTCCCCCGATTCCAACAGAGGGACCAAGTAGCTGATGTACAGCATCTTTTAACGCATTGATGTGCTGTTATAATAGAAAATGAGTAAGAGTTCCCCATCTTCTCTCTTGTTCTCAGCATGGTTATGCTAATGTCAGAAATTGCATAGGGGCTTTTAGGTCTCTGCACATTTGTTTTGAGAAACAGAACACTTGACCCATTTAAGACACACTCACCATCAGGAATGACCTCAGATTTTAATTAAATGTAGTTCTTTCCCAGATAATGTGGGAAGAGTTATCCCTAGGAGCTGACAGCATGGGTTCTAGTATGATTGACATGGAAGACAGGAATTTTCTGTTTCTATAATGAAGTCATCATTTTATGAAATTAATTCCACTGTTTCATTTTCTTTCTTCTTCACCTCTACTCCTCATTGCAATGTTCCCAAAAGCAGATTGTACAGATCTGGTCAAGCCTCAGTAATAATCCTATGATCTGAATTCAATTTGGTGTTTCAATTCAACAAATATTTGTTATGTGCACAACTGGCCAGGGCATCAGCACAACAGATTCCCCGATTATAAGAATTTAGTTGAATTAAATTTTCTAGTGTTCCTGGCCCAGAAACATCACTTTATTTTGGGATGACAATTGCATAGTGCTTTGGGGGAGTCAACTTATATTAAATATGTTATGCATTAAAATATTCATCAGTGACTGAAAACTGCAACTACACAATTTCGCTACATTTTTCAGCGCTGAGGAAGCAGGGCTTGTTGACGTGTCTGGGCCCCCCGGTTTGCTATACGTGGGCTAATATCTCAGCCTCACCAGATAAGAGTTCTGCATCTTTTGAGAAATTTTCACTATTTCAAAGCCTCAATTTTCTCTTCTGTACAATGGAAATACTCAATAATAATTGCCAGCTGGGTGGAATGGCATACATCTGTAATACTAATGACTCAGGAGGCTGAGGCCGGAGGATTGCAAGTTTGTGAATAGCATTTACCATGACATTTTGTTGTGGAGATTAAAGTAATTGATGACCACCAGTGGTCATTAGAAATTAGTAATGTTTAATAAACAGGATCAGTTTTTGTTTTTATGAACAATATGAGTGGTAGTAAAAGACAAAACCACAATATAAAATTTTAGTATCCTTAATCTGGAAAACAGATTCGTAAAGAAAATTCCATGAGGAATGTAACACTTTCTGCTTTGACTCTTTTGGCATGTCAAGTTTGTTATTGTTTTTGTTTTTGTTTTCTTCTTTTTTATTCTTTTTCTTTGTCTGCTTCTTCCTCTTCTTGTTTTTCTTCTTCTCCTTTTTTTTTTTCTTTTTTTAACTAGACGTAGAGCAATAGCTCAAACAGCATTCTCTGAGCTGCCAGCGGCACCCCAGTATTCTCAGATGTTCCCTTTCTATAATCTCGACGCTCAGTGAGACTCTGGGGGCAGACCATTGCACTGACAGAAGCAAGGCTCAGACACACTTAACTAATGAGTGTGTCAAAATTCCAGTTGTTATCTGAAACTCAATATTGACTTCCCTTCATTGTCTTAAGAATGCCTAAGAGCCTAAATGGAGACTTAGCTGTGCTATGACATCTCATCACTGTGCTACAGCAGATGATCCAGGCTTACTCTTCCATCATCCTCTCCCCTTTTCTTCCTGGTGCATATAATGAAACAATTCCCTGCGTCAATAAATAGAAACAAGTCAAACTAAATATGTAGCCTGTGGAATTATGTACAGCAGGGTAAGGTGTTTGAATGTAAAAGAGTCCGATATCTAGAATAAAATCATAGAGAGGTGGGAGGAAAAACAGGAAAGCAGCCTGTCAAACCACTTTTGCTTCATTATATTAAACCACAAAAATAACTGTTTATTATTTAGTAGTTCAGTCATTATCGTACTGTTTTTTCAAACGTCCTTTGTGAAACTCACAGCAAAGCTATTTGAGAATAATTGTAAGCTCCTTGTTAAATCACAGTCTATGCAGGCTGATGTACTTTGCACCAAACATAAAGGAAAATAAGGAGGCAAAGTGAAAATGAACCATCAGTGTTTTCTAAATTGCTTCTTTGGTAACAATGTCGTCTTTTTTTTTTTTTTTAACAAAGAGGTGGAATGAATTGAAGAGGCAGACCAGATCATAAAACTGGAAGTTTAATAATCTGTTGCTTTTCCTTTAGACATAGAAAATATACTTTATGGATATCTAAAACATTCTGATAAAAAAGATGATTGCTGTTATGTATTATTCATGTGGCAATGAAGTTACGCGGTGCTACTGCATTGACTAAAGAGACTAACCACAAGGAACTAACTTCAAAGTACATCGTCTCTTAGGTCTCCAAAGTAATAAAGATTTAGACGCTTCCCCTTTCTGGTATTTGCTCTGTTCAATTTAGAATGTAGTATTTTTCCTCCATTAGGCCCTCCTTGTGAGATAGAGTAAATCAGATGGGCAGGGATAGAGAATTCATTGTACTGTGAGTCTCGGGTGTGCAAGCTGCTCACGCACTAGTGGATTTATCAACCAAAGGCTACCCACTCCACTCGTCTATTGACTGACAGCTGTGCCACAGGGCTTCTGATGCTGTTACAGTTGACTGCAATTACCAAGGAAGCAACAGCCCAGTCAGACATTCCAAAATTAGAACACTGATACAGTAAGTTTGGCCACTGTTCCTAAAAATATAAGCAAACCTTGTTGTTTCAGTCAATGATAAAAAGCAGTATTCCATCACCTAGCTCAACACAGCCCCGGAAGGAATATGTAGCTGGACTTAATTATTCTTCATAATGTCATAAAAAAACATCATAAAATTTTTAAGAATCTTAATATTTTTTATTTCAATTTTCAATCTACATAGAAGAAACCTTGATATAAATAGCAAAGCAAAATCAATGACATTAAACATTTCTATAATGTATGCAATGAAACAAGGAAGAGTAGGTAGCTTGATGCGAAATACGTAAAACCATAGAAAGAAAAATGTCCAATCTTATTTACATCAAAAATTGATAAAGTTGCTTCTATTTTGATCAGATATGTTGGGTGTAAGTTGCCAAGTTGCCACTGAAAAACTGAGCAAGTAAATCTTGACATGGATACTGGTACATGCAGGTTGATGAGCTGGGGGGCTGCAGGACTGTTGTGGAACACAGCAGCGGGAAGCTGTTAATCCTCCAGGGTAACAAACTGATCCCTGTGTGCACAGATCAAGAACATATTCTCACTGGGGTTTTGTGTTCTTTACAAAGCCCCACCCAGTAGAGTTTTCTGTTCCATGGCCCACATGGTAACTCTTTTGTCACCTACAAGGTAATGATTTAAAACAACCATGGTGAAACAAAATTTGTGGATTACTGTTATTAAAGATCTAACAGAATTTTCTTTTCTTTTTTTTTAAATAAAGCTAAATAGTATTCAATTGTGTATATATACTATGTATCCCAATCTTTTTCTTTCTTTTTGTTCTTTTTTTTTCTCCCTGTATTGAGGAGTGAACTTAGAGCCCCTCACACACTGAGCAAGTGCTCCACCACTGAGCTACATCTCCACCCCCCACGATTTCTTATTCCGATATTATTGAGGAACTCTTCCTTGATTCTATATCCTGGTTATTATAAATAAATCTGCAATGAACACGAGTCAACATGGAAGGCATTACGCTAAGTGAAATAAGTCACAGAAAGACAAATACTGCATGATTTCATTTACATGGGGAATCTAAAAAACACTAAACCCACAGAAGCAAAAAGTAGAACGGTGGTCACTGCAGGCTGGGCAGAGGGCATCTAATAGGGAGATATTGGTTAAAGGATGCAATGTTTAGGTTACTGTAAGCAGCATATGCCATGGACATGCCTGGACATGCCGGGGACTCACTGGGTTGCTGGCCATAAGGAACAGCAGCCATTGACTTGCTTTGTCATGCCTGCTTGCAATTGATGGGGGGCGTAAAAGGCACCTAACTGTAGGCCTACAATTGATAGGGAGCTCAGCCCATGTAATCTATAAAGGGCAGTAAGGGGCACCTAACAGCAGGCCTCCTGGTTACAATTGATAGGGGGCTCAGCACATGCACATTCAAAGAAAGGCCCAGTTGCTATTATACTATCTTACTGGACATAACCAAAGGATATTGGCTTTTACTGGGTGTAACCAATCACCAACCCACACCACCAACTCGGCCCACCCCACCAACTTGGAACTACTTTTAAACTGTTTGCCCTGCCACATTTTTGGGCTTGCTCAAAGGACATCAGTGAGACCAGCCACCTTGCTGTCTGTCCCTGGATCAGCTCCACCATTCCCTGATGTCCAGCTGTCGGCTAAAGAGAACCACAAAACAAGGACAACGTCTGCTCTTTGGCTAAGAGAAGTCACCTGGCATCGGAGGTACTTTAGGGTTCATGGTTGCCCTAGGATTGTGTGAATTAATAGTATGTTTAGTTGCTCTAGGACTGTGTGAATTGCAGGTAGTACTTAATTGCCCTAGGATAGTGTGACTTACCTATAGTGTTTGATTCGCGTGCATCAAATGCTAGTTGGGGTGCTCCAGTACATCCAATACTTTTTGCATTAATTAATTATATTTGACGATTGTTGTGATTGAACATACACTTGCATTTAAAGATAATCTGCCTCCAAGTAATTATTAATTATGTATGCCACTCGTGACAGTTACATAGGAGGAATAAGTTCTCCATCTCTAACCAACAGCATGATAACTGGAGTTAGTAGTAAATTCTGCATACTTGAAAGCTGCTGAAAGAATACATTTGTGAAATTATCATAGCAAAGCATGACAAGGATATAAGATGATGGATGTTATTGAGCTCAATTGAATCACAATGTTTACGTAGGAGTGTGTTTGTATACATATGACACTATACATAAATATATACAATTTTCACTTGTCAGTTTTTCAAAACTGTAGTAGTGATTTCAATCTAAAGTCTTTTTTTATCAATATTATTATTTAATGTTCTACTAAGAATATCAATGAAAGCAATTATGTAAGAAATCCCAGAAATACAAGAATTGTAAAGAGACATTGCCTCTGTAGGTAAAATGGTCAAAAAAAAGTCAAAAAAAAAAAAAAAACCAAAGAAGTAACAAAACAATCTACAAAATTAATATATAAAAACATATAACCTTGGCATTTAAAAATAATAACAATTCAGGAGCTATACTCAAGAGACCTATGGAAATAAACCATAAACCATATAGAAACATACTCCAAGAATATACACAGTGTATGAGGACTATTTTCATTATTTGAAATGACAAAACTTTGAAAACACAAACTTAATTTTGTAAATATTACCACTAGACATGTGTAGGTGTGTGTGATTGTGTGTGCGTGTATGTAAAACTACATAACGAATAACATAGTTTTTATGAGTTAAGGTAAAAAGTTGAAGTGAGTATGGCTGGAACTAAATTTTCTCTGAATGTACCATCTTTATATATATATACACCCCCACACACATCTATGCAATACATACCTATACATATGTTTGTGCCATATGTATATATATTATATATTATATACATATACCCACACAGACCCATACATATAGATTTTTTATTTTCTTTTTTGTTTCTGGGGATTGAATTTATTTCTGCTGAATAAATACTTTAGAAGTAAAAATGATGGGCCATAAGGTGACTGTATGCCTGACTTTATCAGAAACCACCCAAGAGAGCCCCCAAGTTGTTTCATTTTTCATTCCCACCAGAGAAATGCATGAGCCCGGTTATTCCACATTCTCACCAACATTTGGCACTGTCAGTTTTTTCCAGTTTTATCAGTTCTAGTGGTTGTGTAGTGGTATTTAATCTTGCTTTTAATTTTCATGTAACTGAGAGCTTATGCATAAACATTTTTTGTGCTTCTCCCCCATTGGTTTATCTTGTAAATGGTCCAAGGCTTTCCTACATTTTAATGTGTTTTTTTTTCAATTGATATATAGTTCTTTATATTACATACTCTGGATGTAACTCCCTTGCCAGATACATGTCATGTGAATATTTTTTATCATAACCTAACTTTACTTTTTTTTTTTTTTTGGTACTGAGGATTGAACTCAGGGGCACTCGACCACTGAGCCACATCCCCAGCCCTATTTTGTGTTTTATGTAGAGACAGGGTTTCACTGAGTTGCATAGCGCCTTGCAGTTGCTGAGGCTGGCTTTGAACTCATCATTCTCCTGTCTCAACCTCCTTAAGTGCTGGGATTACAGGCTTGCGCCACCGCCTGGCTCTAACTTTACTTTCTTAAAAGTCATCTCTAAAAAGTGGTGGTATTGTCATTTATCTGCTTTATTTTTAATGAAGCCTATTTTATCTCTTTTTCTTTTATCATTAATGCCATTTACATATTTCTATGAAATTACTGCCTAGCCAGTGTCAATAAAATATTCTCCTGTGTTTTGTTTTAGCTTTTAAGTTTAAGATACTTATATTTAGTTCCATGTGCCATCTAGAATTGACTTTTTTATGATAATGAGTCAAGGACCAGAGATTACTCTTTTCATATGTTTACTTTGTTTCCTAGGAATAGTGAATGAAGCAATTTACCTTTCCCCATTGAATTACACTGGGTCCTTTAATTGCAAATCAGTTAGGCATAGATGTGCAGATATGGTTCTGGATTTTGTTCTGTCATCTTGGGTTATTAGCTTAGCCTCATGTTTCTTAATTTTTATAGTTTCATGGTAATTCTAACACATTCCTGTTGGGTTAGCTCCTCAGCATTCATTCTAAGGGACACATTTGGATAGAAAATGTTTGTCTTTGAACTTCCAACCTTCTGATATAAACTTTGACATACAAGAGTTTACACAGAGATAGTGCAAGATAATGAATGAGATGAATGGGAAAATGTCTTTGGAGAAAAATGGATTTGAACGTGAATCCTATCATGCAGGAAAGATTTTATGTTCTTTAAACCTCATTTTCTTCACTTAATAAAATAGGGAACATATTCTCTATCTCATAAAAATTGTTGACATGTTTAGTAAAATATCATAATTTACCCAATAGGGCATTTGACATATATGGGGTAAATTCGGAACAGCATAGTTAGCAATATCACAGTGTGCTCAGAGGTAGTAATGGTACAAAATTATTTGTAGGAATGCAAAACATGGATGCCACTTTGAGTGACAGTCCTATTGTTTCTTTTTTGTTCAGATTAGCAATTTCTGTCTGTAGAATATATTATCAAATATTTTTAATTTACTACTTTCCCCTATTCAAAACAGAACTCTTTCTTCTTATGCATTGCTAATTTGTGGTGACTGCTTTTGTAATATAATAATTATTCATGTTCATTGTTTTCTCATTGTATTGACAAAAAAAATAAGAGCTTTGCTATTGAAGTCCATACCTTTTAAACATTTTTCTCTTCCAAATTTTCTAGCATAAAAAATGAAACAAGCATGCACATCTTTATCAAAAAGAAACAGAGGAATATTACTTAGAGCATTTTCCCCACAGATTTACTCTTTCATTACTGTGTAATTAACCCCACATTGAGAATTCTACTGTGAATTCTTCTTCAGCAGCAAATTAAACATTTGACTTGCAGACTATTATGTTTCTGTGAAAGGGACTCTCATATCATTGGAAAATAGGAGAACAATGTCGTGAGTCCTGAAGAATTTTCAGTGAAATCTTCAATGAAGCCAGAAAATTTACCCTGGGAGAAAATATATATTTCTATTCCAAAGGTCCCACCACAGTCTCTAGCACAAAATCCATCAAAACCTAATAAAGAAGCTTCATTAATGCGATCATCACCTTATAAGTAATTCACTGGCTGGCAAAGGTGCTGATGGGATTATAATATGTCATTTTAAATATAAAAGCACATTGTTGGGATACTCATTAAGGTGAGCACTACAGAAGTCAAATCGGTGGTGAACAAATTTGATGTCTTTAAATACGTATGACATAAATGTATATTAAATTTTAAATTTGATCTTATGTCTAAAATATACATAAGTACATATTCTCCCACTTCCTTACAAAGCAACAACCTATATATAACAGCATGTTTTTCCAGAAATGATGAGATTATAACAGAAATTGACTTTGAGGCAACCATTTTCACATCTTGAAAAAAAAACAAAAACAAATATTCGTTCCTGATCAAATGTCTCTAAGAATTGTCATAAAATGACTTATTTTAGTGATACAAGCAAAATCAGCAAAAATCAGTGTCAACACAGGATGTGAAAATTTTAATTCACAGGAACTGAGATTTACAGTGAACATTAGAATGTTTATAAGGCCTACAGTCTTCCATGATTCATTGCAAATACAGTATATAGACACTAACACAAGCAAATACAGCAATTGCCTGTTGTGAATCCTCCTTAGATTCACCCAGCTAGCTAGACTAGTGAATCATTGATGAAATCTGGCTAAAAGAATTGATATCAGCATACAGAGCCTGTTGTTCCTAGGCACTAATTGAAATTTGAACCTGGTATATGCTAGGGAAAAATAGAAGTGGCTAGACTTCCCACTCTAATAATCTGCATTACAAAAGCCATTATTTTATGGCTTCACCTTCTAATGTAATGCTGCTACAGCACAAAGCCACAGGCACAGCCCAGCTGCCCACCTGCCATCGCCTTGCACAGGACAACTTTTTGAAAATCCTCTTGGTTTGTTTCCATGCCTTTCCTAACAGGCTGCAGAGCAAGTTGGCTCCAACTGGGCTGCAGTATCCTGTCATTGACAGCCTTACTTTATGAACTAAAACTAACAAGAGAGTGTACTTCCTTCCCAATTAAACATAATTCAATCCCCTGAGAGATCGCTCCATTATCGTTCCAATGTTTAACTACAGCATTTTTAAAGGGAAGAACAATAGAACTGAAGCTAAGGAGAAGTTCCTGCCAATTTGAATCACTCATCTGGTATTTTGATGAGAAGCAGAAGTGGTCATTCCAGGGTTGTCATTAGTCTGAAATAAAGCCTGTATTCAATGGCTATATAAGCTTTTTTAAATCTATATTGTTTAAGAAACAAGCAAAAGTACTTGAAGCTCGATTAAGGGGACTGTGTGTTAATTTAATACAAAGATTTCATATCCTTTACGAGCATTCTCCAACACAACTGTGTGCCCGTACAAGGAAATATGAGCTACATGACATGACCCTTTTCTAACTGAAGAAGTTTCCAATGCACATAATAAGCTCTGTATTGTACTTTGTAGTCTAGAAACTACTCAGAAAGAACATCTTCCTTCCTCAGGAAAAGTTTCTTAGCTCTTAGTAAGTATTTAAGGCATCTGTCCCTGAATTTGGATGAACTATTTAACAGTGGAATCTTTAACAAATTTCTAGTTCCCTATTTTTTCAATATTATCTGTCAGGGTTAATATTCAGTATCTTATCATGGTAGTCTTGGGGTTTCCACAAAAATAAGGGCAAATGTTGAAGGGCAGAGACATCCACTAAAGAGAAGGAATCCTTTTGCAATGAATGACTTCAGGGCAAATTACTTGGCAAATGTTAACAAGGACAGAGTATATCAATAATGATTAGCTGTACCTTATCGAATTAACGGAGTGGGTCAGAGAAAGATCAAAACCAAATTTAGCTATGTGAGTGTTTGTCTCCTCCAATAAATTGTGAACTTCCTATGGCTGGGAATAGACATAGTCCTTGGCCTCAGTTTATCCTTCTTTATCACAGAAGGCCCTTACTAAAAGCTTGCTTTTAAAATGTAATATTGAAATTTGCCCTAAATTACATGTGATAATTAGACAAGTAAAATAATCAGAATATTTTGCCCAAGTGCAAAAGGTATTGTTAAGATTGTTTTAAATCCATGGAATTCTTAAATTGCCTTTTTTAAATAAATAAAACTATACAGAACTTTAAACAGTCTGACATAAATGACGGATTTTTTTAACTGAGTTGTGTCCACCGTTAATCTGCTCATCTTTGAGCTGAACGATATTCTTGAAAGAAAATATATCAGAGATGAATAGTTCTAAATTACATTTTAATTTCTATTTAGTCTGGTAACATTTGAACAACACACTGCATTTTGGAGATTATATGTTAGGCAGGTAGTCCTGCCACAGACATTGAGAGTACTGCATCGTGTGCAAATCATGGCTCTCCCCAGGATGAAAACCTTCTTCATTTGCCAGTTTGAATGGGTACCCTTGCATTCACCTACATACAAGAAATGACATACAAAACACTTTTTGTGGCAACATGAAGTACTTGCACTTTATACATTGCTTTTTGGAAATGGAAATAAACGTGGAAGTGTCCCCTCTATAGGAAGTGAAGCAATGTTGCTGTGGGATCAGGGTGAGTGCCAGGGACTGTGGGCAGCATGAGAGCTGCTTACCATGCAGGGGACCTCTGTACCGTTTCCATGCAGTTCCACTGGGAAACTCGTACTCAGTCTATGCATGCTTCCTCAAGGACAAAAAAGACTTCTGGGATTTTCTAAATATAGAAGGTCTCCTTTTCTTAAAGGTATTGCTATGGAGTTTTTTCTTTTTTTCTTTTCCTGTTTATATATTTTAAATTAAACTTATTTTTAAATGGTCACACAAAAATATAAAAGTTGCACATATTAATGAGGTAACGTGACATTTTTACAAGCATATACATTGTTTAGTATTTAATTGTGGTTAAACATCTACCTCCTCAAACATTTATCAGGGGCAAATATGGTATTTTTTTCCTCTCCTTTCTAATAGCCTTCTAATTTCTTTGAAATAGTAACATGCCCATCTGAAATCCAGCCTGTTCTAATTTCATTTGGAAATAAGAGACCACATGACACTGTTCTGGCCACAGATATGTTAACAGACACTGCTGGGAGAGGCCATCTGCAGTTCTCCAAAGGGTAATTTTATTGTGACTCCTCTTGCCTTTAGTTCTTCGTTCTTTTTCTTGCTCTGGTCATGGATCTAAGGTTAGAAGTGTGTAGCTTTCTCAACCATGAAGAAAGACCAACAGCTTCTCAGAATTTGTTTCTAAAACATCAGTATTACCTACTTGTGAATTTACTTAATAGGGGTTTTCTTTATGTAGGGAGAGTCCAAATTCTAACTGGACAGAGGTACACACATCAACTCCATCTCTTGAGTTATTCTCCCAGACCCTCCCTGTCCCCACCCTTGGAAACTGAGCAAAGTCATCTGGAGGCTTCCATTCCACCCTTTCTTCACTCATACCTAAGGCCCTTTATCTATCCATACAGTTTCTCTGTGGTCACACCTGACTTGGTTTCGCCATTCAAGCAGCTACGGCTATTAAGTCAAAAGTCACGAAGGGGAACGATGATGTATGTGATATTAGAAACAGGAAAGAACAGGATTTATGTGAGATAGGAAGAAATAAAAGAAAACCATAAAAATGGAGGCATGTACTTTGCCTTGACTGTTATGTACCTTCCTTTACAATTATGACCCCCAGTCTAGAGGGACATTGCCTAAGTGCTAAAATTGCTGACAGTGGCCATGGCAACAGCCCCTCTCACAGCAGCAAAGTGACTGACAGGTTTACACACACGCACCTACTTCCAGGAACCCCCAAGAGTACAGCCTGGACCCTGGAAGGAATGCAACAAAACTTCCATTAAAATAAACTTGTGGGGAAAAAGATTGACACATAAAAAAGTGTAGCACCCATTATTTAAAATAAATTAAGATTTAGGTCTAGAATATTCTAAAGTAAGATTGTAAATTTTTTTGAAAACATACTTATTTAGTAAATATACTGCAGAAAATATAATTAACCAAGTTCTTTAAGAGATCAGATATTTGTAAACATTGAAAAGTGAAACTTATAGATATTTTTTAATATGAGAAGAAAGATCTGTAAAGCTTCTGAAGAGAGTTTCAAAATTATGTATTTTTGGTAGTTATGTCATTTGGATAAAAATAAGCTTTTAGGAATGGCAATCATAAGATAGGACTTAATCCATTGGAGAATCAAAAGAGACAGCATAATTTAAATGTGACAAGTTTTTGGAAATGAGGTTTTTGTCCTCATTCATAAAAAACTAAAATTTTAATTGCTTAATATCTAATTTTAGGCATACCATTAACAAAGTCCAATCCATTATCTCTGTGTTTTCTCACTTGTGGCTTTAGTAGAAAATGAATTTATTTCAAAGACTTTTAAACTAGTATATTAAAAAAGAATTAAAATTTGAAAAAGAAATTTGTGGAATGTTCAATTTCTATTTGATTCCAAAGAAATTTGAAAGACTGGTGGTGCGGGGGTCGTTCTCTAGGTGGTGCTCTGAAGGCCACGGATCTCATCACACTGCAGGATCCAGGGCACCCCACTCACATGGACAGCAAGGCAATCCAGATCCCTTCATCCTGCAGCACCACATCTCCTTGGTTGCTAATCAGTGAGTAGATTTTACTTATCTCCTAAAAAGAAAAGCAAGGGAAAACCAGTATTTTCCAGTACAGTGTAAAGTTACTTCAGTTATACTAACTATTGCATGACACGGATCTAAAGAGGCAGATTTAAAGAAGTAATTTTCTTAAATTTAAACTTTTCTAAAAGTAGCTGCAAATACATATTTCAAGTTACAGTAAGACCCGAAGTTGTCACTTTCTTTTCTTTCTTTCAATCTGGGAATAAGAGAAATTGGACAGTCATAGTAGAATGTCTGGCTATCATCATAAACCATAAGATTCATTATCTCACACTAAATTAGTGGAGAAAACCCAATTAAGATACTATGAAGTGAAATTTTGCATAGAATATAATCACCATGTAATTTATGGTATAATGATTGGTTTCTACTTGCAAGTAGTACACTGGGTCACCTTTGAATTAAAAACAAGAAGAAAGATTAGATTGAGTACAGGTAGATTTTTCTGTCTTTAATTTCTCCTTCTCAACTCTCTTGTTTTCTTGTAATCTTCCTTGAGCTCTTGGGAGTTTTCCATTTTTCCATTGTCTTTCATAGCCAAAATCTTGTGAAGAATCATCTTGTGTGTAACATTTATATCTCCAACAAAGTTGCCAAGCTGAAAGAGCAGGTCCCTGTCTAAAATTTAGTCCACTCAGTCTCCATGAAGTTATGGAAGGCAAGTTCTCCCTAGAGGAAGGAAGTCCAGGGTGCAGAAAGGCACCTCTGCTCACCCATCCCTACTCTGGGACTATGTGTGCTATATGTGCTTGGGTAGGAGAGGACTCCTACAGTCTTCCCATAGGGTAGTAGCAGCCCTGGTCCTGTTCAAAATTTCTGCTTGCAGTGAACGTATTTCTAACATATTCAATTCAGTGGCTATTGTCAAAGTTAATTGCAGCAAGCAAGGTATGGGTTAAGAAAGAAAATCCAAAGAAAATTTAGTATGTGTAGAGCAAAGAAAAAAATAACAGAAGGCACCATAGCAGTTATGAATAAGTAGCGATAAGTGAATCAATACTGAGCTCTGTTGGAGATCTTTTTTCCCAGTGAACCATAATATTAAGGCGTAATAATTTAGAGACTATGCGGACACAACCATGCCCACTAAATTTTTTTGAAATTTCACCTTGAGATGTACATTTTTGGATTTGTAATGCTCCTGCATAAAATGATACGCATCTTACTGAAATTCATTATATGCAACCTACATGAAACTTTAATAATGCATAATAAGTGATGAAATATGGGGAAATCAATTCATTAGTATAATTTAGTAACATATTGGGGGAGGTACCAGGGATTGAATTCAGGGGCACTTGATCACTGAGCCACATTCCCAGGCTTATTTTGTATTTTATATAGACATAGGGTCTCACTGAGTTGATTAGTGCCTCACTTTTGCTGAAGCTGGCTTTGAACTCTCTGTCCTCCTGCCTTAGCCTCCCAAACTGCTGGGATTACAGGCATGTGCCACTGTGCCCAGTTCAGTAACATATTCTTAAAGGTGGAAAAGAAAACCATGTCATGTGAACAACAACAAAAATAATAAAGGTTAACTTTTTTTGAAATATATAATCTTGCAGTTTAGAAAGAATTCACAAATTAAAATGCAGAATATAATAGCTATCTGAATATGGAACACTTACATACCAATGTAAACTTTATAAGCAAATGAAAATTATGCTTCTCCTACTGTTTCACAGCCTAGCTCACCTCTATCCAGCCCAAATCTCTAGCTAAGCCATCTTTTGGAAAGAAGAGGCTAGGTAGGTAATTCATGTCATTTTACACTAACTAGCAGCATTTTCCTTTGGCACTGAAAGCTACACCCTTTAATTAAATAAGGGCTGTCTTAACAGCCTGTCCATCAGCTTACAAATAAGAAAGTAAGTGTTATGGCTTGGATATGAGATGTCCCCTGAAAAGCTCATGTTAGGCAACTTGGGGATATTCAGAGTTGAAACGATTATGAGAGCCACACCCCAGTCATCACTGGATTGATCCATCTGATGGATTAATAATTTGAATGGATTACTGGCTGGTAGCTGGAAACATCAACCTGGTTGGAGGAAGTAGGTTACTAGGGATGTGTCTTTGGGGATTAGATACCTTGTCCTTGGTGAGTGTGTCTGCCTCTCTCTGTTTACTGATTGCCATGAGTTGACAGCTTTCCTTTACCATGCTCTTCTAGTGTGATATGCTCTGAAACTGTGAGTCCCAAATAAATCTTGCCTCTTTTTTGGGGGGAGGGGTACTGGAGGTTGAACACAGGGGCACTCGACCACTGAGCCACATGCCCAGCCCTATTTTGTATTTTAGATTTTATTTGGAGACAGGGTCTTACTGAGTTGCTTAGTGACTGGCTTTGAACTTGTGATCCTCCAGCCGCAGCCTCCAGAGGCACTGGGATTACAGGCGTGGGCCACCTTGCCCGGCCTCTTATAAGTTGTTCTTATCAGGTATTTTGGTCACAGCAACAAAAAGCTAACTAACACAAGGGAAACAGAACAGCAATAAGAATCCTTAAAACCATGGTTCTTTACCTTCTCAAATCTCCTTTGTATAAACAAGGATTTGTTAACTTCCTTTTTACAAACCAAAAGAAAAAATCCATTTGATTACCATCTATCTACACGCAAATTTTAAACATTAACTATAACATTAATTTCAATGCAATAAAAGAAAGTGATTTATGTTTATAACATACACTTTCATGCATAAATATCCCAGCACTACCCTGTTAGAAGTAACATAATAAAGTAGTTAAATGTTTTCTTGTACTCAGAATCACCTTGAATATAATAGCTCCAGATGCAGACTGACACGAATGTGTTGTATTCACTCACACACCATGAACGGCATTGTTATTTGTGACTTTCTGGATGGAAAAAAACACTCACAGTAATGATCTGAACAAAGTACAAACTTTCCTCAATTTCCAGAGTGCTCAAATATAGAAAATGAGTGCATGCTAAAACTGTATATTTTGTATTCATAGGCAAGTTGAAATTAGGCTATAGATTCAGATAACCCTAAACAGATTTCTCCATTGCACAAATCCCACAAGCATTGGGTACTGGAAAAAATTTTTTGAAGTACACCTGACATGCAGAGTGCCAGATGTTCCAGCAGCTTTCATAGCTACCCTCAAATGTCAATCGCCTCCATCTCCTTCATCATATCCAAGAAAAAATGCCACAGAGAATTCCAAACTGTTTTCTTTGGCTCTACTTTCTTTACAAATCTTGTTCTTAAGAGAAAAAGCATTTATTCTCTTTCCTCTTCCTTACAAGGCTGACATAGAGTAAATCATATGATGTGATTTAATTAAAGATCCATTCTCAACCAAATACTGCTCACTCCTACCAAGAACTGAAATCCCAACATTTATTAAGTATCCTGGAGGACATTAAGGGGGGGGGGTGCCATTGTTCCTTCAGATTTCCCAACGTCAAGTCAAAGAGCTGAAGGAATGCATATTTTAATGGTGAGGAATGATGAGAAGTAATAAATGATAACCTGTTTCAGATACTCTGAAATTAGTATCTAACTAATTACTTCCCTGGCCATAAATATCAATGGCATGGTTCAGAAACTTCAGTTGCCACAAGTGTTAGATGCTGCAGGACAGAGAAGCATGGCCTCAGGGAAGAGGTAGTATGGAGGGCTGGTACGAGTGGTGGGCAATTGGAAGGCTGACGGAGGGCACTGGGGATCTTTCCTGAAATACATTTTAAAACCAGTCAAAGAAGAGAAATGGGAGGAGCAGGAGGTTTGAATATGTCCAAAGCATATTGGTATGTTTTGTCAAGACATTCAACACTGCTGTCACTTTTCCTTCGTCAGATCCCCTCCTTGGTATTTTTCCCTTTTCCACGCATGATGAAG
>PVHX01007931.1:0-21464 GCA_004024805.1 Geosciurus inauris
CGCGGTGGCTCACGCTTGTAATCCCAGCACTCAGGGAGGCTGAGACAGGAGAATCGCGAGTTCAAAGCCAGCCTCAGCAATGGCGAGGTGCTAAGCAACTCAGTGAGACCCTGTCTCTAAATAAAACACAAAATAGGGCTGGGGATGGGGCTTAGTGGTCGAGTGCCCCTGAGTTCAATCCCCAGTACCAAAAAAAAAACAAAAGAAAAAGAGCTGGAGGTGTAGCTCAGTGATAGAGCACCCCAGGTTCAATCTCCACATCATGAAAATAAAGTAGACCTTGTCTATATTTTGTTCATTAACCTGGGATGACTTAAATAATATGTTTTATTTCTATTAAACAGTGTTAAAGTTAGCTAATTGCTGGTGTAGTGGCATATGACCATAATCCCAGCTACTTTTGTGTGTGTGTATGGTGATAGGGACAGAACCCAGGGCCTACAAATGCAGGCATGCACTCTACCAGTGAGGTGCATCCTCAGGTCCAGATCCCAGCTGCTTGGAAGGCTGTAGAGGGGATCATGAATTCAAGCCCAGCCTGCAGCAACAGCAAAAAAATAAAAATAAAAATAAATCAAATCCCAGCAGCTTGGGAGGCTGAGACAGGAAGATAAAGAGTTCAAAGTCAGCTGGGCACAATGGTGCACGCCTGTAATACCAGCACTTTGGGAGGCTGAGGCAGGAGGACAATGAGTTCAAAGCCAGCCTCAGCAACGGCGAGGTGCTAAGCAACTCAATGAGACTCTGTCTCTACATAAAACACAAAACAGGGCTGGGGATGTGGCTCAGTGGCCAAGTACCCCTGAGTTCAATCCCTGGTGCCAAAAAAAAAAAAAAAGAGTTCAAAGTCAGCCTCAGCAAAAGTGAGACACTAAGCAACTCAGTAAGACTCTGTCTCTAAATAAAATACAAAAAAAACGGAGGGGGGCTGGGGATGTAGCTCAGTCGTTGAGTGTCCCTGAGTTTAATCCCCGGTACCCAAAAAAAGTAAGTAAATCAACCAATCAAGCTGGGCATGGCGGCTCACACCTGTAATCCCAGCAGCTTGTGAGGCTGAAGAAGGAGAATCACAAGTTTAAGGATAGCCTTGGCAACTTATCAAGGCCTTAAACAATTTAGAGACCCAGTCTCAAAATAAAAAATAAAAAAAGGCTTGGATGTGGCTCAGTGGTTAAGTGCCCTTGGGTTCAATCCCTGGTACCAAAAAAAGAAAAAAAGAAAAAGATAAATTTAGCTAAGAAATCCCAATATTAAAAAAAGAGATGTTACTGAAAAAACAAAAACAAAAAAAAAAAAACAATTTTTTTATTCCAGAGCCTTATGCATGCTAGACAAATAGTCTACCACTAAGCCACATTCCCAGCCCAGTTATTGCAAATTTGAGTACAGGTATAGTATCAGCATTAGTAATAACAGATGGAAAGTTGAGTTAACTATTTGTAAAGAATCCAACCACAAGCTGGGTGCGGTGGCTCAAGCCTGTAATCCCAGAACTTAGGGAGGCTGAGACAGGAGAATCGCGAGTTCAAAGCCAGCCTCAGCAATGGCGAGGCGCTAAGCAACTCAGTGAGACCCTGTCTCTACATAAAACACAAAATAGGGCTGGGGATGTGGCTCAGTGGTCGAGAGCCCCTGAGTTCAATCCCCAGTACCAAAAAAAAAAAAAAAAAAGTTAAGTTAAGTTTAAGGGCCAAGCAGAAATTGCTTTTTGGAAGTGGGGTGGGGCTGTCACTTTTCATTAAAGGTCTATCTGTAGGCATTAACCTTGTTCCCATATCATTTAACTAAAAAGCAAAATGCATATAAACACACAACCAATCAACCTTTCCACCCATGTGTTCCAGGAGCAAACCCACACTCAAAGCCCTATGCACACCCTGCCTCCCCTCACCTCGCCCTGGCGTCTGGTTTTGGGAGAAGGACTAAAGAAGTTGTGCAGGACAGAGAGCTCGGTGCTGAAGAGTGCACTCTCCTTCTCCAGGATGTACTGTTTCAGCAATGGAGAGACCTCATCCCCAAAGAGTGCCTGGTTGTCCTGCCAGATCTGCCGCTTGACCTCCACAGCGCAGGCTCGGTACAGCTCCTTGTCAGCCATCACCAGCTTCAGTTTCTTCTCAGGAACCTATAGGACAAACACAAGCCCTGTGGCTTCCTCATGTGAGTGGCACTTATGTCCCCCAGACCCCCCTCAGGGTAGCCACTCACAAAAAACACCTTGAGCCCAGCCCCAACCCATGGTCCCAAGAGGTGCAGGCAGAAATGCTGGATACCCACAGCTCTCTCCCACAACATCAACTCCAGAACTAAGTTTTGGTCTCCATGTGGTCCATCTGAGAGAAGCTGACTCATTCAAGCTGCTCATCAAAACTTCCCAGAGCTAAGTGGCCGCCTGTACCAAGTAGAGTCTGACTCCCATCAACCAAAGGAATGCAGGTAAGCTGGCCAGGCTCTACCTCATGGCACACTGGTCTCCCCAAGAGAGGTGGCCCCATAGCTCTCACCTTGGGCAGGTGCTTCATGACACACATCACCACTGGCTGCAGGGATGGCATCTTGACCAGAGAAAAGCTCTTCTCCAGAAGATCTTCCAGCTTCTTGTACCTGGAAAGACTTGCACAACTCAGGGAGTGGGTCTCCACAGGCAGGAGGAAGGGTGGGGGGTGCTCCTCAGACATAGTCCCACAGGGACCATAAGAGCTGTCCGGTCAATTCTGAAGCTGCAGGCGCGGACCTACCTTTCCTCGGCCTTTCCCTCCGAAGCGATGGCTGACACTCGCTCCAGCAGCTTGTCCCGCAGCTCGTCAAACACCGACTGGTGGAATTCCAGCCGCGGCGTCCCGTGCAGGTCCAAGAAGGGCAGGGCCGACTGCAGGGAGGGCAGCAGCACGCCATTCTCGGTCTGCGGAAGCAGAGCGTTAGCGCGGATGCCCCAGCGTGCTCCCGGCTCGGCCGCCCCGCGCCCGCACCCCGCGCACCTGGAACTGCTCGATGGCCTTGAGCGGCTCGGTGCAGTTGGTCAGGGTCTCCTTCAGGTCCTCGCCGTTGGCCACGCCCAGGTCCTGCAGCCCCGCGAACATGGCCGAGGCCCCCGCCGCCCGGCTCGGCGCCCCATCCCCGCACCGCTCCCCCGGCGCCGCCGCGGGAGCCCCCAAAGCGCGCTCCCCCGGGCCCCGGGGGCCGCCCGAGCCGCGCTCGCCTGCCGCCTCCAGCTCGGCCAGGTCGCGCCCGCAGGGCGGCTCCGCACGGGCCCGCACCGCCCACTTCCGCCCCGCACAGCCCGGGTCCGACAGCTAAACTGCCCGGGGAAAACACCGGCGCGCCAGCTCTCGGTTCCGGGCAGCGACGCACCACCTCCACAGCAGCTGAGCGACGGCGCGCGAGGGGCGGTGCCCGGGCTGCAGGCGCGGCCCCGCCCCGCCCACGCCCCGCCCACGCCGCAGTCTCCCTTGGGTCTGGCGGTTCCGAGTCACCAGAGCCCAGGTCGTGTGCAGACAAGAGCTGCGCCCGGCACGCGGAGTTCAGAACCGACCTTTTTTCAAGCCACGAACAACCCTGCTGATGATCTCACGGCAGCCTCTTGACCTAGAGAGTGTTTGTGTTTGAGGAAGTGACGCGTCTCCGCCCTGGAAGCTCCGTCCTGGGTCTCGCGGGTGTGGCACAGGTGTAGACGGGACCTTCACGCTCCCTGGACTTTGGCTTCCTCCAAGTAAAACGGGAACGCAGCCCACACCACAGGCTTGTCGCATATGAAAATCTTAACGTGCCTCCAGTGGTACCCAGGGTCCCTAGCAGAGCACAACGGGGATACAAGCCACGCCCGCCTACTTGGCCCCAGCTGATGTGATTGCCCTTCGTTGAACTTTGAGCCAGAACCCAGGTCCACAGTGTCCCTTGTCCTTTGCAGAGCAGGAAGTTCATCCTGGCTGGTAGTCTCCCTGCTCCTGAGTATGCAAGTACCTGCACCCAGCATTTTCCTCCAGCTCCCAACCCATCCCGCCACCGTGTCCTCCCCCAAGTTCTGACACACCAAACACTACTCCCTTCACATATGATGCCTGTGCTTCTGACAGTTGTTCTACTAAAAATTTTCTTCTTAACCTGGCCAGGTGGGGTACTTCTGCATTCCCAGCAGTTCCGGAGGCTGAGTCAGGAGGATTGCAAGTTCAAAGCCAGCCTCAGCAACTTAGTGAGGCCCGAAGTAACTTAGTGAGACCGTTTCAAAATTTTTAAAAAAGGGCACCCCTGGGTTCAATCCCTGGTACAAAAAATAAGCACATTTCCTAGCCAGGCATGGTGGCGCACACCTGTAATCCCAGCACTTAGGGAGGCTGAGGCAGGAGAATCGCAAGTTCAAAGCCAGCCTCAGCAACGGCAAGGCACTAAACAACTCAGTGAGACCCTGTCTCAACATAAAACACAAAATAGGGCTGGGGATGTGGCTCAGTGGTCGAGTGGCCCAAGTTCAATCCCCAGTACCAAAACAAAAACCAAAAAAAAATTTCTTCCTACTGCTCAGCAAATATTTGCTCATATTTGAAAGCCCCTTCCTCCATGCTTCCTCCAGGAAGCCCTCCTTCCTCATCCTGGCTGGAAGGGAATGCTCCATTTTTCCAGCTGTTCCCACTTCATGCTTTGGATCCTGGGGGTGCCTGGTGGTTCAGCCCTAAGCAGGATCCCTGTTCCCATCTGGGGCAGAGTTTGCAAGGTCAGGCCTTCCATAGCTCACTACTGCTGGCCAAGTTGGTCAGCCCAGGGCCCAGAGCAACGGCCCAGGGAACGACCTCCAGCTGGCACAGGCATGGAGGAAGGCACAGGTGCTGGGTCCTCAGACTCCCAGGGCTAGGGTTTCCTCTCTGCAGAAGTGGGTGGTGCTGCCCTCGAGGAGCCAGCCAGGAGCAGCTGGGGCAGAGTGCTGGCAGGGCTGAGTTCTGGGCCTGGTTGGGGGAGCGGCAACCGCAGAAGGTACTAGAGCAGAGTCTCCTTCTGGGAGGAGGGCAGGCCAGTGGTGATGAGGGGACAGTAGCAGGTAGCTACTTCCTGCAGGGGCAGGGACCTAAGGAGTAAAGTCCCAGGAGTCCATTGGCTAAGGCTTTAGCCTGAATGTTCTTAGGCCAGGGTTCACAGGTGACCAAGCCCAGTTGGATCTTCAAGCTGGCCCTCTGGTCCCCCCCTGCTGGCTTGCCAGGCTGACCCCACCTCAAGATGGCAGCTCAGGGAACCCCAACAGTTAGCTCCTAACCTCAGCAAGTAGCCTGAGCCTTAGGGAAACTGGCAGCTAGACCAATCCCCTGGGTGGCATGACTGGGTAGGGGTATTCTGCCAGGAAGCTAAGGCTTAGTCCCAGGATGCTACCCAAGAGTACCCTAGAAAAGAGAGCTCTCTGAAAGAGTGGCCAAGTGGAAACCCCTGGACAGAGAAAGCCAGAAATGGCAGGGAAGCCGCAGGCTTCTTCAGCACAACCCACTGGGCAGTGCAGACAGCCAGACACCACGGCATGTGGGAGAACCAACTGCATCTCAGTACAGCAGGGGATGGGCAGACAGGTCTCTGGGCTGGGCTCTCCTGGTTCACAGCCCACAGAGAGTCTGCTGGTCAGAAAGGTGAATCAGAAGGCCAAGCCCCAGGCCCAAGTTCCAGGAGGAGGCCCCACGGGAGGCCAGAACTCCACTAAATAACCAGCCAAGCCAGCAGGGCCCAGCAGGCTCTAGAGTGTGCAGAAGGGGCCTGTGTCGTGGCGCTTGGGTCTGCGCACACCCTGGATGACCACTGCGGGAGCAGAGGGGAAGCGTGAATTGTAGCAGTCCTCCACATAGTAGGCAGCCGGGCCCGGGGTTCCAGCTGGAAAGAGAGAGAATTGGAGTCCACCCAGGAGCAGTCCCCAGCCTCTGGGCCCTTGTCCTCAGCCCTCCACAGCACTCTGCCTCAATGAACCCCAGCCTCCTTACAGGAACGGAACCAGGAGGCAAAGGCCGGCGATCGGCTCATGGAGAAAGCAGGTGAGCGTGGGTTCTGCAGACGGTACCCGGGAAGGATGTTGTAGGTGTTGGGGCTGGGGCGCTTCTCGCCTGGAGCCTGCACAGGAGCCTGGAGCGGGCGATAGGCACGGGGGGCCTTGCTCCGCAGCAGGCCTGGGCGGGCAAGGCTCGACGATGTCTTGGAGGTGCTTTGGCGGTGGCCTCTGAAGCTGAAGGCGGGGAAGGAAGGCCGGCTGAGCTGCCCATAGTCGGCAGGAGATGGCCACTGGAAGGAGGCAGGAGGAGAGGGCTGCAGGGCCCTCCTCGCCCAGCTCGGGGCTCTAGCCTGCAGACCTCCCTGCTCCGCCCGCCGCCTGGCCCCTCCCCACCACCTAGCCAAGGTGACTCGCCCCACCCCAATCGTGGCCATCCCTGCCAGCCCCCACCACTGGTCCCCCGCAGGACCTGCGAGCACACCCTCCCCACCTTCTGCTCTCGGTGAAAGTCGGCTTTCTGCGTGAATGGGCTTTCGCTCTGAAGCCACATGGTCTGCCAGGCCCTGCGGCCGCCGCCCTCTGTGGTGGAGCAGGTCGTCAGCAGGGGCTACAGGGAGGGACGCACCCGTTCCCAGGCTAGGGGCAGGCTGCAGGCAGCGGGGAGGGGACACGCACCTCGGCCTGGGTGCCTGCAGCCAATGCTGTAATGGGGGTGTGGGGAAGATTCTCGCAGCGACGCATCGGGCACCTCGTACTTGGTGGGGCCGGGGACGTCCAGGTCGGTCGTGATCGGAGGGCGCCGCTCCAGCACTGGCCACAGGAAGCAAGCTCTGGGCCTGGGTTCCTCCCGGTACTCTGCCCCTGCCCCTTATAGCTCGCAGACCGCCTTGGGGTGGGGGTGCTTTAGCCCGAGCCCTCACTCACGCAGCTCCTTTAGGGTCCCGGTGTAGGCAGGGGGCGACCCCTGGGGGGTGCTTGTTCCTAGTCTGAGGCCGGCTGGGGCTCCCTTTCTCTTCGGAGGCCACATCTCATCCTGGCTTCTCAACAGCACAGCTGCCTCAGGCCTGCAAGACCAGCAACCACTGTCCACCCGGCCCCCTGGCTAACCCCAGTGCCCCCCACTTGGCAACGCCCCTGACATTACTGGGTGGGATATAGCGGCTTCTGACTCAGGGGGCTGTGGGTCCAGTGTTTGCCTCCATTGATGTAAAAATTTGCCAGGAATTTCACAGCCTTCTGGTCAAAATTCATCCTCCATGCAGAGCTGTGGGCACTGCTGGGCTTTATGACCTCACTGGCCATCACGGGGGCTCTTCTGTTGCCAGGAGATCCCTGGGGAAGGAGCTCTGTGCAGCCCAGCAGAAGCTGCCCCAGGGGCCCCACCCTGCTGAGTCAGGGCGGGGGTGGGGCTGCCGTAGGTGGGGAGACGCTTACCCTGCCCTGGAGCCTCCTGCACCACCCTGCCTGCTTCTTCCCCAACCCTTTCTCCTCCCCTGTACTTGGGGATATCCTAGGCGCCAGGCTTCAACAGGGCTTCTGGGAAGTTTGGGTCCAGGCTGATAGTGACTGGGGAGCAGAACCTCTTCACCAAGCCCTGCAGGGTACCCAGTGTTGAGGCAGCCGGAGGAGAAGGGCAGAGGGAGGGGTCCGGGAGGCTGCCTGGAGGAGGAGGAGGAGCTGCTGCCCTGCCCGCAGGGCTGGGTGGGAACCTGCCTTCCACCTGGGGGCTCACAGGTGAATTGAGCTGCCCGACCAAGCTGCAAGCGATAAAGAGCCTGAGGAAGCCAGCGGTGCCCTGGGAACCAGAGCCCTTGCCCACAGCCTCTGTGCTGACCGGCCTGCTCAGGGTTCGCAAGGCCCTGGTCACCCACCCAGAGCCGCCTCCCCAGTCCTCTTCACCCCCCGCATCTCATCCTCTCTGGGTCCCTCCTATCCTGCACTGACTCTGCTCGGCTCTCTGGAGGACGGGTGGACGCGTGCTGGAGAAAGGGTTCCCCCCACCTGGCTGCCTTCCACGTTGTGTGCACTTTGAGGACACAGCCACGAGGGACGTGGCAGCCACAGGGCTGTAAGGTGTGCTAGGAAGCCCTGTGTTGCTGCTTGGGGCAACTCCAGCCCTGCCGGAGCAGGCGTGCGGTGCTGAGTGGCGGTGTGCACACCTGCGGCTGAGCCTCAGCGCTTCCTTAGGATAGCTTGCAGGGTCTTTCGGCTTGACCTGTGTCGTCGGTGTGCTCAGAAGGTGTCTCCCAGCGATGAGGCCTAGATGCCGCGTTATCAGCCTTTACTTGATTCAGTAAACGTTCACAGTAGGTCTGCTTTGTAACTTGGCGGGTGGATCACTCAGGGCGAATGCTCTCCCGTTTGTAGTGTGGCTTGTAATATTGTTTGTGCTGTTTTTCGACAGAGTGGATACTACTAATTTTTTTTCTATATAATGTCTTCATTTTTATGATTAAAAAGTTCTTCCTGTACCAAAATTTTTTAAAATGAGGATTTGTTTGAACTGAGAACTAATGTGCAGCTCCAGCAGGAAGAACACAGAGAGCCCACATAGCTGTTCAGCTGGAAACCCCAGACTCAAAGCTGACCTCAGGGAGGAGGACTGGGGGCAAAAACCACCCTGGGGTAGGGGCTGCTTTTCTGTTGGGTCCTGGGTCAGGGCAGGTGGCCTGGAGGGGAAGCCCCTGTGGGGTCGCAAGAGTCCAGTCCCCCCAGTCTGTTTTCTGAGCACTGCAGTGGGTGGGGCTTCTTTCCAGGATCCCCTGCCTTGCCAATACAATTTCCCAGACTGGTGCCTGGGAGCCCTCCCAGGGGTTAACAGGTGGCCTGGCCCAGGGGGAGCCCAACAGTGCTGGCCCCTTCACAATGGTTGCCAGGTGACAGGACTCCTCCCAGGGAAGAGAGCCAGACACTGGAGGAGCTGAGCCAGCAAGGGCAGAGCTGAGGCAAAATGACAGCTACCCAGAAACATGACCTCTTCACACCAGAACCTCACTACATCCCTGGGTAAGAACCACCTCAAGCTCCAGAGAAGGGCTGGTGTCGGAGAGAGGGATGAGGCAGCAGGGCCTGGACTCCAGGGAGCTGAGGGTCAAAATTGCAGAGACCAAAGACCAGGGTAGCCTGGGAGCTAGAATTGAAGCCCAGACAGCTGAAGAGCACTGAGGCAGAGCGCTGTGGGCGAGGCTGCAGAGGAGGCCAGGCCTCACCCTCCCTGCTGGCCTTGGTCCCCAATGCTATACCAGGTGGCCAGCATGTCCATCAGGAGCAGAATCTGGGGCAAACAAACAGCTGGTAGAGGCTGGTTAAGTAAATGCCAGTCGCTTCTTCATAAAGCTCCCAATTTAGAGATGAGATAAGCCTGGACTAGTTTGCCTCATTAGGTGTCCTCCTCAAATAAAACATAAAAATCCTAGCCTATAATCCCTGTGATTTGGGAGGCTGAGGCAGGAGGATGGCAAGTTCAAGACCAGCCGCAGCAACTCATTGAGACCCTCAGCAATTTATCAAGATCTTACCTCAAAAAATAAAAAAGGAACCAGGCACGGTGGCTCATGCCTGTAATCCCAGCACTTTGGGAGGCTGAGACAGGAGGATGACGCATTCAAAGCCAGCCTCCGCAATGGCAAGGCGCTAAGCAACTCAGTGAGATCCTGTCTCTACATAAAACACAAAATAGGGCTGGGGATGTGGCTCAGTGGTCGAGTGGCCCTGAGTTTAATCCCCGGTACCAAAAATAAATAGATAAATAAATAAAAAATAAAAAGAAGGCTGGGAATATAGTTCACATCAAAGCAACCCTGGAGTTTCAATCCCAGTAAGAAAAACTGGGATGTGTGTAGCACAGTGGTGGAACCTCCCCTGGGTTCAATCCCCACGACCAAAAATAAATATAATAATAAAATGCACCAGGCACAATGGTGCACACCTACACTCTCAGCTATTCGAAGAGTGAGGCAGGAGGCTGGCACATCCCAGGCCAGCCTTGGCAATTTAGCAAGATCCTGGCTCAAAACACAGAGAGGGCTGGGGTCAGGCTCAGTGGCAGAGGCTTGCCTAGCATGCGTGAGGCCCTGGGTTCCATCCCCAGAACCACAAAATAATAAAAATATAACAGCCCTTTCTGAATGCACACACCTAAGCAGATGCACACAAGTGCACACCTGGAGGCGAGGAGACCGAGGGCCCTGGGCCTCCTCTCAACAGTCACTGCTGGGGCAGGTGGGGCAGCTGGCACGGGGCAGACACCAGCCCTGCCAACTTCTCAACCGCTGGACCTGCGTGAACCTTGGCAGCTTCACACAGGAGACCATGTAGGCAGGGTACACCTAGCATGCTTGATGCATTGAAGCTCTGGGTTCAAACCCAACACCACAAAAGTGGGGAGAAAGATAATTCAACCAAGATGGTAGCGTTTGCCCATAGCCCCAGCTATTTGAGCAGCTGAGGCAAAAGGGGTCACTTGAGCCAGTTCAAGGCCAGCCTGGGCAGCATAGTAAAACCCTGTCTCAGAAAAAAAAAATTCACTCCTTGGGTTATTGCACAGGCCTCTGGCTGGGCTGAGCACCTAGATTCCTCATGTGGCTAAAAGACTTTTCCCCTTCAAAGTCCTGGCCATAGTGGCACAAGCCTGTAATCCCAGCACTTTGGGAGGCTGAGACAGGAGGATTGTGAGTTCAAAGCCAGGCTCAGCAGCAGCGAGGTGCTAAGCAACTCAGTGAGACCCTGTCTCTACATAAAACACAGAATAGGGCTGGGGATGTGGCTCAGGGGTCGAGTGCCCCTGAGTTCAATCCCCAGTACCAAAAAAAAGTCTTGGCCGTAACTTCCTGTGGGGACCAGCTTGTGTGTACTGGACTTCCTCCGTCCTCTGCCCAGGCCAGGTGCCGGGACAAGTCACCATCCCTGGACTTGCTCCTGCAGGACAGAGCGCCCCACTTCCCTTGTTTTTGAAGTGAGGATCAGAGAGGGGGTGGAGGATGGTAGGGCACAGGTGGGAGGCCACCTGCCAGCAGGGATGGCAGCTCTCACCCCTGGGCCAGGCTCCTCCTCACCAGGCGACTCCAACTGGCCCCGCCTCCTCCTCCCTCCGCAGCTATGCTGGCTTCTACCCACAGCTGCGCTACCAAGTGGGGAACACCTATGGCCGCACCACAGCACAGCTGCTCACAGATCCCAGCGTGCAGAAGAGCCCTTGCTCCGTTCTCTCCCCTATGTCCAAGCCCAGGTTCATCGAGGACTTCAGCAAGTCTAAGCCTCCCTTCATCCCCTGCAGGGACCTGAATGAGCCCTATATCCCCCACTACACTGGTGAGCTGCCGGCCCTGCCCCTAACCTGCCCTTCCTGTGCCCACCTTCCTGCCCACGTGGCTTACCTGCTGCCGTGTCTATGCAGGTCTGAAGCCATACAAGAACTTTGAGATCCTGGGCCAGCTCCCACCCCAGGAGGTGGGCGCACAAGGGGCGCCAGAGAACGTGTCCAGACAGGTTCTGCTGCCCGCAGGTTTCATGCCCTACCCCCCCTACCCCCCATGCCCACCTGGCAGAAAGGGGTACGCTGGAGAGCTGGGACACCCAGGCCTGCTGCTGGCGTATGGAGAAGATGCCTGGAAGACCTCTGCCCCTGTCCCTGAGGTCCCAGGGCAGTCCCAGGTGACTGGAGACACACTGGCACCCGACTCACCCCACCCGACTCGGGTGGGAGCTGGGCAGTGACTTGCCCCTTCCCCACCCCAGCTGTACCACTGCAGGAGGGACGAGTACCTGCCCCCACCGCACAGGCAGGAGACCCTAGATGTGGGCAGGTTCGAGAGGCTGCCCCAGTTGGACCACCCCAACCTTATACAACGCAAGGCCATCTCAGGTAGGTGCTAGGGGCCTGGGCTGGTCCCCCACTAGGTCACAGGGGCCCAGGTGAGATGGAGATGAGGGACTGAGGCTGCTGCCCTGGCTCGCTCCCTGCTCCCCGAACAGGCCAACCTGTCCTGCCTCAGCTATTTCTTTGAGCCCAGCTGCTCCCAGGAGGTGCTCCCTGACCTGCCTACACCCTCTTCGCCTCAAGACAGTCACTAATGTTTAGGAAAGGTTGACCAGCTTCCCTGGCACAACTGGGTGCAAGTGGGTATGCCCAGGGAAAAACCAAGGGGACCTGGGTGGGACCCTGACAGCAGCCCACCCCCAGGCTATGCTGGCTTCATCCCACGGTTCACTTGGGTGATGGGGATGAATTACCGCGATGGAGTCACACAGGCTATGGATGAGTTCGACAAGAACCAGGTAGGAGAAGACATCCATGCCCGCTTCCAGGTGCCCCAGCACCCCCACTCAGCCCAGACGGGATCACAAGGCCTAGCTTCCCGAGAGGCCTGGGAAAGAGTTCTACCTGGTTCAGGGGCCGCCATCCTAACAAGGCCTGGACGTCTCTCACATTTTGACAATGGCTGGGAAAACTAGATGCACGAGCAGCATCACCCTGTCCCCAGAGAACTAGTTCCAGTCGGGTATGGGTGGCCCTTCTGTGTAATCGCAGCAGTATTGCAAATTCAAGGCCCGCTTGGGCAATTTATCAAGACCCCGTCTTAACATTAAAAGGGCTGGAGATGGCACTCCTGGTAACACCCCGCCAGCCAGACCTTCCTCTTGAGGGGACTGGCGGTGGAGGCAGTGCTTGTCAGCACCTGTCTTGGCTCTCCAGTTCCTATTCAGAAATCCAGTCTGTTCCTTGGGCGAGAGGTTGCCCAAAACCCACTGGCCAAACACCACCATCTACAACAGCCAGGGCCTGATCCCATTCTACATGGGCTTCATCCCACGTGAGTACTGCTCTTCCCAGGTCTTGTCTTGTGCAGGGGGGTAGGGGAATAGGGGGGCTGGGGCCCTTGGTCTTTCAGTCCTGTCTGGCCATGTTTTCCCACATCTTCCAAACCTAGAAGGGGTTTACCAGCCCCTCCTGTTGAATTTCTGGACAGAGGTCAGCTGGTGTAGGATTACGCTGGTCCTCTGGTTCCCTGGCAAGGCCAGGCCAAGCGAGCCGGGCAATAGCCATGCGTAGACCTGCCCCCAGGCATGTGGCAAGCTTAAGCCAGCTACAGCCTCCTTCCCTCACAGACACGCAGGACAACTACGCGCTGACCTTTGGCAATAGCACCCGCAAGGCCTACCGGAAGGAACTGGAGAGGCGGAAGGAACTGGAGAGGCGAACCCGCACACTGAAAATGCTTTAATGGTGGTGTCTGTACAGCATGTGATGTTAGGACAGAAGGACGCCAAGTGCACAGTGAGACATGGCCTGCAGAACAGCTGAATGAATAAAGAGTTCACACTGCTTCCACACTGTACCCGCGACAGACAGCTCTAGGCCACCTCCTCCTCAGCCTCCTCCTCAAATTCGCCCTCCTCCTCTGCTGTGGCGTCCTGGTACTGCTGGTACTCAGACACCAGGTCGTTCATGTTGCTCTCAGCTTCAGTGAACTCCATCTCGTCCATGCCCTCACCCGTGTACCAGTGCAGGAAAGCCTTGCGCCGGAACATGGCAGTGAACTGCTCCGAGATGCGCTTGAACAGCTCCTGGATGGCTGTGCTGTTTCCGATGAAGGTGGCGGACATTTTCAGCCCCCGGGGCGGAATGTCACAGACAGCTGTCTTCACATTGTTCGGGATCCACTCGACAAAATAGCTGCTGTTCTTGTTCTGGACGTTAAGCATCTGTTCATCCACCTCCTTCATGGACATGCGGCCCCTGAACACGGCAGCCACTGTTAAGTAGCGGCCATGGCGGGGGTCACAGGCGGCCATCATGTTCTTGGCATCAAACATCTGCTGGGTGAGCTCAGGCACCGTCAGGGCACGGTACTGCTGGCTACCCCTGCTGGTCAGGGGGGCGAAGCCGGGCATGAAAAAGTGCAGGCGGGGGAAGGGCACCATGTTCACAGCCAGCTTCCTAAGGTCAGCATTGAGCTGGCCCGGGAAGCGCAGGCAGGTAGTGACCCCACTCATGGTGGCAGACACCAGGTGGTTAAGGTCACCATAGGTAGGTGTGGTCAGCTTTAGGGTTCTGAAGCAAATATCATAGAGGGCTTCATTATCAATGCAATAGGTCTCGTCTGTATTTTCTACAAGCTGGTGGACTGAGAGAGTGGCATTGTAGGGCTCGACCACTGTGTCCGACACTTTGGGGGAGGGCACCACACTGAAGGTGTTCATGATCCTGTCTGGGTACTCCTCCCGGATCTTGCTGATGAGAAGGGTACCCATCCCAGACCCAGTCCCCCCACCCAGGGAGTGGGTCAGCTGGAAACCCTGCAGGCAGTCACAGCTCTCTGCCTCCTTCCTCACAACATCCAGCACAGAGTCGACCAGCTCCGCGCCTTCAGTGTAGTGCCCCTTGGCCCAGTTGTTCCCAGCACCGCTCTGACCTAGAAGAAAACAAGTTATCATTCTTGCTAAGAATGTGATCACTGCTGGCCTCCAACACATGTGCCAAATGACATGGTGAGGCTATGCCAGGATAAGGGAAATGAATCCCAATTGATACCACACCAGCCCGCCCCACTAAAAATTAAATCAAGTGCCAAAATTGAGGCAGCTTAATAAAAACCTCCCTGGCACTGAGACAGGAGAATCGCGAGTTCAAAGCCAGCCTCAGCAATGGCGAGGCGCTAAGCAAGCAACTCAGTGAGACCCTGTCTCTACATAAAACAGAAAATCGGGCTGAAGATGTGGCTCAGGGGGTCGTGTGCCCCTGAGTTCAATTCCCAGTACCAAAAAATAAATAAATAAAAAAACCTCCCTGGGAAACCCTGGCCAATTCCCAAGGACAGCCAAGCAGCTAATGCTGTATGGAGATTACATCTACTCCTCCTTGCCGGAAGGCAGACAGCTGGGCCTGCCTCCAAAGCGGCTTTAGGCAGAGACTGAGTGACTCAGAGGGCAGGAGGTGTCCAGGGGGCCCCAGCTCTTTAATTCCAGCAGCGTTGACCTTGGAGCAGCCCCTTAACCTTGGAGCCACCCAGGTGAGCAAGCCCTGCCTAGTCCCCGCCCCTATTTACCGAAAACGAAGTTGTCTGGCCTGAAGATCTGCCCAAAGGGGCCCGAGCGCACCGAGTCCATGGTGCCGGGCTCCAGGTCCACAAGCACAGCGCGGGGCACGTACTTGCCACCTGGTGGAATAAGGGAGGATCAGCGAGGGGAGGCCCGTGGGGTCGCAAGAGGGTCTGGGGCGGGGGGCTCACCGGTGGCCTCGTTGTAGTACACGTTGATGCGCTCCAACTGCAGATCGCTGTCCCCATGGTACGTGCCGGTGGGATCGATGCCATGCTCGTCGCTGATCACCTCCCAGAACTGCAATCGACGCGGGCAGGCGCGGGCTGAGTCACGGCGGCCGGTGCGCCGGGAAGCGGCCCCGCCCCGGATGGGCGCGGCGGGCGGGCCCTCCCCTCCCCCGCGCGCCCCGCCGCCAGGCCCTCAGGGCCTCCTAGTCCGCCCCGGTCCCCGCTAGCAGCCCAGGTACGGCCGCGGTCCCGCACGGGCGCCCGGGCCGCAATGCGGGGCGCCGCCCGGCCAGCCGCTGCCGCCATCTTCCCCGGTCGGCCGGCCGGTCTCCCTCCCCCACGGCTCGCCCCGCCAGGTCCGCACCACCTCGGCCCCCACCTTGGCGCCGATCTGGTTGCCGCACTGCCCGGCCTGCAGGTGCACGATCTCCCTCATGGCGGCGGCGGCGCGGGAAGCAAGACGAAACGAAGAGCAGAAGAGCAGACGCGCAGAGTGCTACAACCGACGCTCAGCCAGTGCTTATATACCCACCGCGCCCGCCTCCACCAGCCCTGGATTGGGCCCCCAGAACGAGGCCGGCAAGCGGCCTCATTTGATTGGCTACATCACCATCAATCGAGCCGCCTAAGGGCTGCCCTCCCAACGACGTCCACTTGTTATTGGTCAAGAGCAGCTGCGGACCTCCCTATCACAAGTCCCCCTCTCCGGGCTAAACAGTGCCCAGTCCATTGGGTGTTTCAAATGATTGATTTGTCCTCCCATTGGCTGACTCTCGGAAGCACGCCGACGGGCTGGTGCTATTGGCTGCGCGGGGTTGGCGTCCTGGTAACCGCCGCAGTGCAGCGGGAGACGCTCGGGGGCGGGGGGCGCAGGGAGCCGGGCGCGGGCTTCCGGCCGGACGAAGGGGCTGAGAGCGAGCGCGGTGGGCTGAGCTCGGCGAGGGCCCGGCAGTGCGCCTTCTCCAGGGCGGCCGCGGCCGAGCGACGCGACACCCGGCGGGCAGCCCACGATACACCTGGGCGTTGGCGGGCTCGAGAGCGGCGGAACCGGCCCGGTCCTGGGGGCCCCAAGCCCAGGCGGGGTGCGAGCTGTGAGCGGCTAAATTAGCAGCGGGCTTGGTGTCCGGTGGCGGGGCTGGGCCCTCCCCGGACGCGCAGGGTCCCCGCCCGGCCGCCCCTGTGGCGGTGCGCAGTGTTGTGGCGACGGTGTTGGCCCGGCGCCCGTCGCCTTGGAGCCGCGGCCCAGGAGCGCGGAGCTGCGTGGAGACTGCAGGGCCCGGCATGCCCGCCTTGACTGTTTGTACTTAAGAGGGAAAACAAACCGTGTATAGGAAAAGCGGGGAAGGCACGTGTGGTCGCACCATCGGGCGCTTGGGAAGCAGTGCATTCGCGTTATCTTTTTGTAACGTTTCAAAAGGGATGAATTACACCGTAGGTTGGCCAGTGGGCATCTCTAGATCTGACTTGCCGGGTGAACTCTTTACCCTTGGCCTACCCACACGAGGGTATTGGCAATTTCTACTTATGGTTTATTTTTGTAGAGGAAATGCACCCCCTTCCTCCTCGTGTAACGCCACCCCTGCGGTCTGTAGCTCCTGGGGTGTGGGGGCCATTCTGTTGCCCACGTTTGCCATCCTAACCCAGAGACAGAGGGTGAGTCAGCATGTCAGTGCCAACACGGCCCCAGCAGGGCCTGGAGGATGAGCCCCCTCCCGGACGGACTGGCCCAGGAGAGGGGTCTGGCTCCTGTTGACCGCTAACACAAGGCCCATCATTCAGAAGGCTGGAGTCCCGCAATGGCGTGTGGGGTGTGCAGGGCCATTGCCTGGCATCCTGGGGTCCTCCTGGCCTTAGCATCCCCTGAGTGGGCTCAGGGCCCTGCAGAGCAGCTTAGCTGCCTGGGCAGTAGACAGGGAGGGCATTTAAACCCTGTAGTGAGTTGTCACAGATGGTGAAGGAGGGGAGAAGCTCCAGTTTTCTGGCATCCTGTTAAAGCCACCCCACTCCCAGTCTGTGGGCCTGAGGGCCCATCCTCACTAGAAAAAGCTCTTGCTTCCTTGACCAGTACCCACGGTGGTGGGAGGTCACCATGGTACCTTGTTTAACAGGTCATAGGATATAGGTTGTGCCACATGCCTGCATGAGTCAGAACTCTCCCTGACACAAAGCTGTCCACCTTGCCCCTCATGTTGCCCTTGTGAAGTGAACTTTAGCCGGGGATAAGGCAGCAAAAGAAGCCAGGCATGGTGGCTCAGGCCTGTGGAATCCCAGCAGCTCCGGAGGCTGAGATAGGAGGATCACAAGTTTGAGACCAGCCTCGGCAATTTAGTGAGCCCCCAAGCAATTTAGTGAGAACCTGTCTCAAAATAAAGAAGGCTGGGCTGGGGATGTAGCTCAGTGGTGAAGTGCCTGTGGTTTCAATCTCCAGTACCAAAAGGAAAAAAAAGAAAAGAAAAAAGATAGCAGAAGACTTCCTGTTGCCTGTGGGGCCTGAGCTCAGCAAGGGCAGTGACTGCAGGGCTGATGGGGGAGGCACTGCAGGTCCCCACTCTGACCCAAGGGTGCTGCTGCCCCTGTGGGGAGGGGACAGGATGAGCCAGGAGGGCTGGTGCTGGGCTTGTGGCCAGGCAGGATGCACACCAGAGAGGGCCAGAAGAGCAAGGAAGCAGGGCAGGAGGCGTGGGAACACTGGGCACCTGCCCTCCCTCTCCAGCCTGCAGCTGCTGGAGGCGTCCACAAGGAAGGCACTGTTTATTGGTGGCCATGGTCCCAGTGGGAGGGTGCATTACCGCCAGGCAGGGGCAGCAAGCAAACAGTTCTGGCGGCCTTAAAGGACCCTGTGGTCAGCCTTTATGGGAGGCCTCCTCCACCCCGGAAGGAGAGGATCCCAGGGTGCTTGCTCCCCGTCTCCAGGAGACCACACGCCTCCCCAGTGGGGAACCAGCCAGGTCCAGGGATATCAGAGGGACCTGCAATCACAGGGCTGGGGAATCAGCCATGCTGTGGGCTGCTCCGTCTTGCTCCAGCCCACCCCTGCACCTTTTTGAGTTTCCAGAACAGGCAGTCACCTCCTTCAGTGAAACCCAGGCCTAGGAGGGGGGCCATCAGGGGCACTAAGGGAACCAAAGGGTAAAAGGACAGGACCACAGGCAAGAAATGGCCCTGGGCTCTGGTGGCCTCATCTTCCTGGTAGCCACATCCCACACCCCACTAGTCTGGTCAGGCAAATCCCAGAGGGGCCTGGGAAGAAAGGTCTGGGCCAGGAGCATGTGCGTGGCCCGTGGGCAAACGCCCAGGTTCCTGTCTGGGGAGCTCCTCCGCTGGCCCCACACAGCTCGGTCCTTGACGCTCGTGCGGGGGCGGGATTGGCAGCCCTGAGCTGCTGGGGGCAGGACTCCCTGCAGCTTCCCTGGTGTCCAGTTACCTGCTGGCGGGCAGACAAGCCTTCCAGTGTGGAAACCCGAGCACACAGCGGGAGGCTGGGGGGCGCCGGGACACACAGCCAGCACCCCCATGGCCTCCGTGGCAATCCTGCCCCCGAGGCCGACCATCCTCTCCCCAGGCCCTCCTGCCCTGCAGGCCGCCCGTCCCCTCCCGGGTCACGGGGTGGGGGGGACAGTGGCTCGGCCTCGCTCTTCGGTCTTCCAGCGGCGGTTGCGCAGGTGGAGCAGGTTCCCGCGGGCTGAGGGACGCCCCTGGCGACCTGGGGAGACCCTGGCCTCTCCCACGCACCGCCCGGGCGCCGCGCCCGTCTCCAGCAGCCAGGACCCGGAGCTGGGGGCGGTTTGGAGCCTCGATTTTGTGTGTGCCCTCGATGAGGGCGCCTCGTGTGCCCGGCCACCCTTCTTCTGAGCACCCGCAGGCGGCGCTGGGGGAGGCCGGCCACCCTGCTCGCTGGGCCCATCCGTAGCAGGGAAGGGTGCCGGCCGGGCCAGCCCCCCAGTTCACGTGCGGGAAGCCTGCCCTGCAACCTGCGGCCTCCGGGGGGCCACGGAGGGAACCAGCTGCAGCTCAGGACGCGGCCGGCCACCTCTGCCGCAGCCTTTGAGTGTCTGCTGGGGCAGCATGGGCACAGCTCCTCCTGGGGGAGAAGACCACTACACCTGGGTACTGGGTAACAGGCTCATTTATTTTCAAAGAAGAGGCTGCGGAGGCTCAGGAGTCTGTGTGCCACACCCATCCCCCAGGGGCACCTGGCAAACTGGCTCTCCATTGCAGGACCCTGAGGCCAGTGGGGCTGGGGTGGTCTGCTGTGGTGCCCACCCGTCACAACTGCTGGGAAGCCAGGATCTCAGGGTTCTCATAGCAGTGAGCCTCTTTGGCAGCGGTCTGAGGGGGGCCACAAGCCCTGCCAGGGCAGCAGTGAGTCACCAGGTGGTCCCAGGGCTCCAGGGAATGGAGCCAGAGGGGCAGCCAGGCCCAAGATCGCAGGCAGCGGGGCAGCCAAGATGGCCGTTGCCCCTGCAGAACATTAACCAGGATGACAAGGAGCACCAGCCCCACCAGAGGACTCCCAACTGCAGCCAGCACCGTGCTGCCTGCCAGGGAGAGCCCAAAGGCCGCCAGGGGCAGCAGCAGGAAGGTGAGGAGTAGATAGACAATGGCCACCCAGCGGTAGCGGGCAGTCAAGTCTCCAAAGCGCTTGGCTAGTGGGATGGGCAGCCGTAGGATGGGCACCAAGTACCACAGCAGTATGCCGGCCAGGTTGAAGAGAAAGTGGATGAGGGCAACCTGGTGGGGAAAGCAGCAGGAGGGTCAGGAGCCTGGGCCCAGTGATATGAGGTCACCTGGGCTCCTAGAATCTCTGGCCCTCTCACTCTGCAGAAAGGGCCCAAGTCCAAAGCTAGTCTGTGGCATCCTGGTCAGAGGCTGAGGTGGACCACCTAGGAGGGCAGGTTCTGGCCAGGTGTGGACACATTCCTACTGCACCACCCTCCTGCACACACCCGGGCCAGCCCCCGTAGGGTAACTGCATCCCTGCCACTATCAAGGCATGACCTGTGAGGAGGCCCAGAGCCACACATGCAAGGAACACGCAACCTCTCCAGGAGGGGTGCGGTCTGGCAGGCTTCTGGAAAGGAGTGGAGCGGGGCCCTGCACTGGAGGGTCTGAGTGGACAACTGGGGCAGAGGCGAGAATGCAGGCTGGAGTTGGGCAGGGCCTATTCATCTCTTCCGGCAAGCAACAGCCCAGTTTGATCCAGGGTTTCAGGAGTTGAGCTTGTCCAAGCACCTGGGCAGAGGGATGCTCCAGCCAAGGCAGTGGACCAGAGACAGAGTGCTTTAGAGAATCAGCAGCACTGTAGGTTTGGGAGCAGAGTTCAGAGCTGGGGGGCTCAGAGTTGGTGGGAGGCACCCTGGAGACAGAATCATGGCCAGGCACAGGTGGCATGGAGTGCCCAGCACAGGTGGGTGGGGCCTCTGTGAGATGGGAGCTGAGAAGGCAGGACATTGTCCAGGAGGCCACCTGTTGGATTTAGGTGACTGGTACATGAGGGAGCTGGGGTTCACAGGAAGGCGTTCTGGGACTGTGGAACAGAGGCTTGGAGCCCCCCAAAGCCAGGGCAGACCTCCAGGGCACAGTGCAGAGCACAAGGTAGACTGTGGGGGAGCCACACAGGGGAACCTGGGAGGGGAGCTGCCAAAGGGAAAGGGGTGGAGGGCATGGGGGAAGCCCCAGGCCATGCAGGGAAAGCAGCGCCAGAAAGGACAGGTCTTAGGAGGAAGAAGAGGGACTCGGGCCATGAGGTGCTGCCGGGTATGAGGGGTGCAAGGGGGGCCACCGGCTTCTGGCTGGAACCCGAGGAATTCAGGGAGAACCTGCGCTGTGGCTGGGAGCAGGAAGAGACCTCGGGCAGGGAAGGGGCTGAGGCTGGTACCTGAACAGCAAAGAGCAGCATGTCCGCAGGGCTGGCCAAGGCAGCCAGCAGGGCTGTGGTGGTGGTGCCAATGTTGGAGCCCAGGAGGAGTGGGTATGCCCGGTCCAGGCTGATCACCCCGACACCTGGGAAAGGGGGAGTCACCACAAGGCCCCTTCTGAGCCCCCCGGCGTCCACTGCCTCCTGGGCTCACCCATGAGGGGCACGATGGCTGCTGTGAAGACGCTGCTGCTCTGGAGCAGGAAGGTCAGGCCGGCGCCCACGAGGATTGCCAGGTAACCACTGAGCCAGCCGAAGGGGAAGGGGAAGTCTGGGGGTGGGCAGCCGGGTCATGGGCATGTCCTTGCCCTGCTGTCAGGCCCCAGGT